>JAJIZL010036952.1:0-30276 GCA_023969395.1 Amblyomma maculatum
TCCAGAGCACATCGATCGTCTGTCAACGAGATTAGCCGTACAATTACTATCTTAATGAACGTTACATGGCAAGAAAAGCATATATTTTGCTAATTGTCCGTTAACGCGTGAATACTACGAGCGTTTTTTAGCATTCGACTCCACTTTTGCACGAATTCCGTTTTCAGCTGGCAACGTGCGTAGTAGCCACGACAGCATCTCCATGCACGGCAGCCACGGTGACGCTAATGGCGCGGAAATCACAAGCTTGACAACAGTCGTGGACTCCATGCACGTGTTTTTCTGTACGACGGAAAGATGTCGCAGACTCCCCTGCATTCTCAGAAGAACGTTCCCCAGCGGAAGGCGGGCTCACGGCAGAAGAGAGCTCCTTGCCTCGCTTGTGATGAAGTACACTCATATTTTGGAATGTAAAAAAACTGACGTCGCGTCGTTGACGAAGAAGACCCAGACGTGGAAAGAGGTGACGAACATCTACAACTCTAATCACGGGGTCACACGGCGCGACTACGTCCAACTAAAGAAATGTTGGATGAACATGAAGCAGAAGTGGAAAGAAGAAGCAGTAAAAGAAAAGAGGAAGAGGCACAAGACCAGTAAGCCCAATTGAAAGTTTTGCATGAGTGCATCGTTTGAAGCGTGCTTCCATTTTGCTTGTTCGCATGATTTTTTTTTTGTAAGATGAGTGTGCATCGCTTCGGCGCAGTGAGCGTATATACGATCGTAAGTGCGAAGTGGCTAGGACTCTTCAGATGTCGGAAGGTCTAGGCAGTTGTAAACGTCTGGCGGAAAGGCCTCGCGGATCAGCAGAAACTGCACTGTCGGTGATGCGACGGGTGCGGTGCCGCGATGACGGCCGCTACGTCTTTGAGAACAGCAGGGAAAGAAAATGATCTGAAAATTGTGCTTTGCAGAACGTAAGTTATCTTATGTTTTAACGATTACATATAATTTGGTCGCAATGAGACGTGACACTCTGCAAACAATATAATCCTGTAAAAAAAATAATAAACCATGTCTTTGGGAACAGTAGGAAAAGAAAATGATTTGAAAATTATGCTTTCCACGTCGTATGCTATCTTATGATTTAACGATTACATGTAGTTTGGTAGCAATGAAATGTGAGACCTTGCAAATAATAATTCATACTTTCTGCTGCTGTATGCAAGTAGCCCAAAGTATGTTCTTGGCACAGCCTTTACTAAAGTACAGTATTTATTTATATGTCGTAAAGGTACATTACACTGCAAAGCAGAAAATTTAGCATCTGCATGTCTGTGTTTCATTCCGAGTGCATTAAAGGTAGTAGACGCATGGAAGATGCTTTATTCGACCAAGCAGTTCTAGAGCAGTGTCATGTGCAGAAAGAAACTAGACTTTAGTAAGTGTTGCTTTGATTGTGAGTAGGTAAGAAGTGCAGTTTTATGGAAGCAACAACAGGACGGGTCTGTGTGTTCTACACAAAATTTTTTAACATTGTTCAGGGAAACTGGTTTGTGCTACAGATACAGTGGAATTGTGACATTCTTTAAGAGGAAAGGTTTCTTTGTGTGCTAAAACCATCTTGTTTAGGAGGAGGATCGGCACCTGCTACATTGGCCCCCATCAGCTAGCTAGTTGGAGCAATAGCTGGTCACATGGCAACCAGAATAGAAAATGAATTTGATTCCTATGCGACAGTCTACCAGCCTACCGTTTAAAGCCTGCCAGTTGTCAGGCTGCTGCAGCCCATGACAGATCAGCCAAATATTGTGGACTTCGACTATACAGGTAAATTGTTTCCCATGTACCAGAGTTAAAGGGACACTAAAGACATCCAAAGATGCTATGAAAATGTAATAAACTACATTTGGTGACACTGTCGCCGCATATCCGGCAGCAAGAAATCGAATAATTGCTGAGATATTGCGATAAGAAGTCGAGGTTTTTTTCTTGTTCCCGCCGGTCGAATTCAAACTGTTCCCTCCGACTACGTAGTCGGAGTTGAGTGACGCACACTATGACGTAAGCGAAGACTCCGTGATAGGTAGCGAGCCGGCGCGGCCTGCGGCGTCGCATCCCTCAAGGGCCAACATGGCAACAGCGTACTCGCAATGACGGCCACAGCCGAAATAAATAAAACGATGAAGAGAGTAATTTACCGAGCGCTGAGCCCATAAAGAAAGAAAAAAAATACAGAGCGCTTGTAATGCACAATACTTTACATGTTTCTCAAGCTTTTGCGCTCCTTCTTGCACTGTATATAAACAAACCGAGCCCTCGGTCATCGCAACGCTTCCCGACATGTTTACATACAAATAAGATTTAGTTACCAGCGAAATAGTGTCCTCGCTGCTGCGCTTGTCAGTTTTGAAGCTTCGTCGCACTTTTTCCTTTAAGGTTTGTGCTACAGCTCCGTGTTCAGCGAAAATTACGTCCACGGTAGCAGAACAAGACCAAAGAGCCGGCGCCACTAAATTTTCCAGCGCTGTGAAATTCCACATGTTAAAATTGATCCAGTGCACAATATAGTGCATATAGGCATCCAGAACATTATTTGCAAGTCGTGAGAGCAAGCAGCATGCTCCGATGGTCAAAAAGTTGTAATGTTTAGACCGACAGCAGAAACAATTTATTGTAAATGGGGCCATGACATGAAATACAGAAATATATTCGAAATACCTGTGGCGCTGCGTAGCCGGCATCCAGAACATTATTTGCAAGTCGTGAGAGCAAGCAGCATGCTCCGATGGTCAAGAAGTTGTAATTTTTAGACCGACAGCAGAAACAATTTATTGTAAATGGGGTCATGACATGAAATACAGAAATATCTTAGAAGTACCTGTGGCGCTGCGTAGCCGGGAGGAGTGGTGCGCGCGGTAGCGGCGCGGGCAGCGTTTCACGATGCTCTCCGCTACAAAGGTTCAATCGGCCTCAGGCCTAGGTACTGCTCAGGTTAATGCCAGCAGTAATGATTACCGTGTTGTCCTTCCCCGTTTCACAACTGGTAAGCTTGTCGTCGATTCTGTTTTTCTGCATGCTGACCTCGCCGGTCGCCCCTACCGTGCCCAAGACTTCAGAGACGCCCTTCGGAACGTGGTGGATTTGGAAGAAATAAGATCTATCGGACAATTTCAAATGTCGCATGTCTGGATGGTTACATGTAAATCGGCGCACTCTAAAGCAAAACTAGTCTCATGTGGAGATTTATTAGTTAAGAACCGTCGCTGTGTTGTTGTGGATTCAGAACCGAAGGAGATAAAGGCGAAACTTCTCTGGCTGCCTGAACGCTTGGATGACTCCTTTATTTGTGAAGCTCTACAAGCTTATGCAAAGTCACCTCGATTTCGAGGGAAAACTGGAAAGTTGCCGATATGGAACAGATGAAGACGCTCAGCCGAGATGTGACTTTGACTCTTGCCGAAGGGGTTAGCGTTGGTGACGTTCCACATCAGCTTACTGTGTGTGGAGTGCAGAGCCTCGTTTTGATACCTGGCCGACCACCTCTCTGTCTCCGCTGCAACCGTGTAGGACACATTCGTCGGCACTGCCGTACGCCGCGTTGCGAAGATTGCCGGCGTTTCGGCCACACAGCAGAGGAGTGTGTGGTTACATACGCGGACAAGCTTCGGCACCGAGTACGGCCTCCTGACGAAGCATTACGGGAGCACATCATGGACGCGTCTGAGATAATTGATGCGTCTGGCGACCTTCCTGTCGGCGTTGTGGCCGAGTCCTCAAGTGCTACTCTGCAGAATACTGAGGAACAAAATACTGCTCATGCGTCCGAGGGTAATGAGAACAACTCAGCGTCTCAGGCCTTGGACGAGATGTCGTGTCAAGCTTCGGACAAGGAGCCAACCGCAGACGATCCACCAATCGTTCCCGAGCACCCAGCGGATGTCACCGCGGATATTATGACCCCTGTGGCCGTTGCTGTGCAACAATGTCCAGACCAGAGCCAAGTTCCTGTGGCTGACGGGGTCACGGCTGCCGACGAGCCGGTCTTGAAACGCCGTGCATCATGTGCCTCCGAGTCCAGTGAGGAGGACGATCAAGCTGGCAACAAGCATCGTCGTCGCGGTCGAGCGTCGAAGCACAAAGGGAAGTGCCGGCGTTCGCGGTCGAGGAGGCCTGGCGGTGGTTCGGAGGCGGATTCGCCATCTTCCGAGAGGCAAATGGAATTGTAGACAAAACTATGTGCTGTCACCATGGCGGTCTCTGAAGAAATAGTGCTTGCAACTCTCAATGTACGGGGTCTTAGGTCTCGCCAGAGACAGATGCAACTTCGCCGACTTTTGCACAGCAGGCGTCTAGATATTGTGGCAGTCCAAGAGACGAGCATAAAGAGAGAGGAGGAAACCGAGAGGGCGTTACAGCCCTTTTTGGCAGATTTTAATCTCATTGTTGCGCATGCTGTGGGCTTGTCGGCAGGTTGTTTTCTGTTTCTGCGAAAGACGCTGCCTTGTACTGGCCTAACTTATAATATCGACGCCGAGGGTCGGTTGATATGTTGCGATCTTCTACTCTTTAGGAAGCCATGGCGGATAATTAATGTTTATGCTTTTAATACTGTGACACAGCGCATAAGGGT
Source organism: Amblyomma maculatum (assembly GCA_023969395.1). Classification (NCBI taxonomy): domain Eukaryota; kingdom Metazoa; phylum Arthropoda; class Arachnida; order Ixodida; family Ixodidae; genus Amblyomma; species Amblyomma maculatum. The sequence goes on from JAJIZL010036952.1 coordinate 4,574, forward strand.
TTTTGAACACATAGCCAGCTTACTTGACTGTGACCGACATCTTGTGCTAATGGGTGACTTCAACTGTGTTTGCAACCCCATAGATCGTTCTAGTCCAGACGCACGCAGTGGCAGGAGCGGGGAACTTTTGTTCCGTGTTACAGAAGATGCGGGACTGGTTGATACAGGGGCATCCTGCCGTGCTTTTAGATCATTCACCCACATTCAGGGGCATTCTCACGCTCGTCTAGACCGGATCTATGCATCTTGTACATTAGTTTCCCGCTGGCTTGTTCGCGAAACTATACCGGTTTTGTTTTCTGGTCATAGCATGGTAGTAGCCCCGCTCGGCGGCAATGACCATTCAAAGTTTAGGCCGCAGTGGGAACTTTGGAAGGTAAACTCATCGCTGGTAAATGATCAAGAATTTATCATTCGTGTGCGCTCACAGCTCCAATCATGTTTTTCCACAATTCTACCATTGTTCGCAGCTTGGGAAATGTTCAAGCAGGAAGTACGTGCGATAGCAATTGAATTTGGCTCAATTAAATCTTTCTACAGAAAACATCAGGAGGAGACACTTAACAAAAACTTGTGTAACCTGTATGAGCTAGAATGTGAATCCCCTGGATCATATACGGACGAAATTGCTAGTGTCAAAAGTCAGTTACAAAGGCATGATGCGGAACGATATAGGGGTGCCTTAATTCGATCTCGTGTCAAGCGTGCTTTGCACTGCGAACGGCCGACGCGGCAAGCTTTGCTTGATGAAAGTCATCATGCGACTGCAAAGCTGATTCCGGGAATTATGCGTAATGGCACATTGGTTACGAGTACGAATGAGGTTACGTCCGCATTCGTGGATTATTATTCGATGTTGTTTAGTGCCACTCCTCCTGTAAGAAATTCTAACATCTCGCGTTTCACATCCCTGGTGAGCCCTTTATCAGAAGATGATTGTTCTGTAATTAGTAGCTCTTTCACGCAGCAAGAGGTAGAAGTGGCAATTGATCAATTACCTCTCTCAAAAACGCCTGGTCCTGATGGCATTTCCTCTGAATTTTACAAAGCTTTTAAAACTGTTCTTGTTCCTATCCTGCTAGGTGTCTTCGCGATAAGTTTTGATCTAGAAGCCCTTCCCGAGACTTTTACAAAATGCCACACAGTCCTAATTCCAAAGAGTACTGATGAATAAAAATTACGCTCAGTAGAAGGCTATAGACCAATCACACTGGCAAATGTGGATTACAAGATTTTCGCCAAAATTTTATCAAGTCGCCTACAGTTCGCAATGTCGGTTCTCATTGGCCCTCACCAGACGTGCGGCTTGAGGGGCCGAGCCCTACAAAGTAATGTACATATTGCGCGCACAGTCCTCGAATCATGCTCCTGCTCTCACGATCAGGTTGCTTTACTTCGGGTCGACCTCGCAAAAGCATTTGATCGAGCTCGTCATTCTTTCCTGTTTTCTCTTCTGGAACGAGCGAACGTTGGTTCTGTAGTACTGAAGGGGGTGCAACTTTGCTATAGAAATTGTTCGACTCGCCTAATTGTAAATGGCCACCTATCAAACCCCATAGTAATCAACTCTTCTGTGAAGCAAGGCTGTCCGATGTCTCCACTGCTTTTTGCTCTTTACTTGGAACCACTTTGTCAGAGTGTTTTACATAACAGTAGAATCCATGGCTTCCCTCTCCTTGGAAATGAGGTTAAAGTGCTTGCATATGCGGATGATCTTGCGTTTTTCTGCACTGACAAACCAAGCATAGAAAAAGTTATATCCAGCATACAAGAATTTGGCGTTGTTTCTGGTGCTCAGATGAATCACTCCAAGAGTTCCGGCCTTTGGTTTGAATCGTGGGGCTCAACACCACCCCTATATGCAGGAATTGAATGGTCATGTGTGCCACCTAAATATCTAGGCGTTCCACTGCATGCATTTAAGTCAAGTTCAAATTACTTGAAAGAGCGCGTTCCAGTAGTCCAGCGTTATGCTAATACATTTGTCCCCTATCGGCTTTCAATATTCGGTCGGGCTCAGGCCTGCAACATGTTTTTGGTGACAAAACTTTATTATGTGCTTCAGGTCCTCCACTGTGCTAGGCATTACATCCAGCGCTTTCACCGAATATTTGCGACGTTTATTTGGTCATCCAATTTTGAACCGATTCGGCGTGATAACCTATTCAGACCTGTTTGTGCAGGGGGGCTCGGCTTAGTGCATCTGTATGTAAGGCAGTTAGTTGCCCGTTTCTTCTTTTTTCGTGATTGTACACATCCGATTATTAGAGCATTCCTACAAGTTAAATTCATGAATCTGCTTCCCGACTTAGTGGTTTCTTCAGATTTTACTGATCGCCCGCAGTTACTAGGATTTATGCAGGAAGTTTATGCTTCGGTGAGGTTTTTGACAGTACGATTATCGAATGAGTACTTATATTCTGTTTCGCGCAAGACACTATACAAGGATTTGGTAGCAATGCTTTTTCCGCCACCAATGTATCGTTCTTTATACTTTGGCTTTAAGGGTCATGAGGTGTTAAAAAGGGTGCGCAAAATGCAGATTTCTCCATGCACGAAAACATTTTTCTTTAAATTACACACCGAAGCTCTACCTGTTAACACATGGCTTCATAGAAAAAATATTTTTGTATCTTCTGTAAACTGCCGTCTGTGTGATGTGCCCGAAACTATTGAGCACTGTTCCATTAATTGCAAATACGCAATTCTTTTTTGGGATGTGCTGCAAAGAACTCTAATGAAAGACTTTGTTCTAAATTCGTACAGTGTGCGGTATCTTGCTGTTACACAATCTGTTTACGAACCATAAGACATGTTTTTCCTTATTAGACTTCATAGCTTGTGGAAGACACGCATGTCGGATCACAACGCTGAACCTGTTGTTCCACCTAGACTCCATTTTAGCAGAATGATGCTGCAACTGAAGGACACTTATGATCAAAATGACTTTCAACCTTATTGGTTTCCGCTGGTGACACGGTGCGTATTTTTGCCTGCCTTTTAAAAAGTTGTCTTCTGTTGTGCATCTCAGCAATGGCTGAATGAATTGTAAATGGTCTGTGTACATAACCCTTTTTGTATAATAAATACCATGTCAGAAAAAAAAACGCTGCGCAGCCGGGCGGTTTAAAGGCTTTAGGGCGGTTAGCGCCGAACTTTACGGAGCAGGCAGCCGCGAGATCGAATCTTACCACTACTGGTATTTTTTTTTTACAAATCGATTTTTTTAATCTTTTGTAATGTATTTCTGGTGCGTCGTTATTTTTAGCTTTTATTTTTTACCCGAGGCCCTTTTTTTCGCCGGGCGACGAGCGTAATATATCGACGCTCTCCTTTGCATGAGCGGCAAATATGCCCTGTCGTGACGCTGGGGCTAAGTCGACCCGGCCTTCACTTGGTAGCGTGCAGAGACTCCGGGTTGATGAAGGATTGAATCTTCGAAGTTGATAAAATATATACAAGCAGGTTTAATGGCACTTTGGGAAAATTTATTTACATGAAAAAAGGGTATATCAGCAAAATGGCAAGCGTTAAGAGTTCATAGCAAGAAGCGTCTGGATGAGCCGTTTACCCAGGGCTCAGAGCGTCATTTCGTGCTCTGCAATGTCCTTAAAACCCCCTCTGTCCAGCCCCTCTCTGAAGATGCTGACCAACCAGTTCCAGGGCACCGCCCCTCATATATCGGCATCCAATCGAACACATCACTGCACTGATGGTCTGATGCACTGATGGTCCGGCATTGTTTCGTTGGGCGTGGTCACTTGTTGGCGGGTAGAGCTTGGGAAAGGCGAGGAGGTACATTTCTCTTCTTCAGCAAAGATCCGATATGCTGGTTCCGGCAAGTGGATTTCCTTATCAGAAACCCAAGTGCACGTGCGCGCCGCATACTGCTCCCAGCATTGTCCATTACCGGCAATTGCAAATCTTTCCTGCATTGCCGGGAAATCCTCTAATGGCCGTAATCACCTTGCTCCTTTCTTGTTCTGTACGTCAGCGGAAGTGTCACTCTGTCGTCTCCTTTGGACAATAGGCATTCCTCACTGGACAATAGCGCTTCTCGACGGGATGGGTGAACGATTGAACGAAAGCACTTCCGGCTATTTTCCACAGGGCGACATTTCTTTGTATTTTTCTAGACGTTTCCTTGACAGGGCCAATTTGCATTTGCAGGGTCTCGACAAAGCAAAACAGGCTTACACAAAAGGATTCATGGAAACAGGCTCACTTAGCGCCCTTGCACCAACAGCACATATCCACAGCACTTATCCATGGCCACAGGCGAACAATAGAGTGCACAAGTGCGGACCATGCACGGTCATAAGAGTCACGGAGGGCAGCAGTCGCAGCTGCTGCATGAAGAGACGACTTAATGGCCTGCACATGCACGCTTGAAGCTCGCTGTTGCTTGTCGCGTTGTCTTGATTGTCGTAGCTAAATTGCCTGAGCTGTCTCTGAAACTCAACCACATGTCTAAGCAAGCACTCGGCTCCCGTCTGAAGAGACCAGGTGAAAAGAAAACTGCGATCGTTGTTAGAGAAAAGCCCACTCTCAAGACGTTCAGGACCCACGTATGCCTAGAAAACCAAACGTGCTGCTTTACATAGTCACACATGTACAAGCGCCCGAAAAAAAAATGAACCTGAGTATCAATTTGGATACATGGTGAGGAGCACCTCGGACCGCCTAGAAACAGCGGCTAAGCGCGTCCGCATTCCCATTTAACTTCCTCTTTTTGTATGTTATTTCAAAATTGTACTGCTGTAATCAAGCTCCACCTCAGAAGGCGACTGTTCTTCAATGTCGCAGTTTGCAGCCAAGCCAGGGGACAATGGTTCGTCTTTATGGTGAATTTAGCCCCTCCAAGATAGCACTGCAATTTTTGAATGGCTCATACAATGCAATCGCACTCTTTCTCTGACGCGCAATAAGCCCTCTCTCTAGAACTCAGTTTTCTGCTCAGTTAGAGCACGGGGTGCTCATTACCGTCGTCATCTCTCTGGCAGAGAACAGCACCTAGCCCTCGATCACTGGCATCACACTGGACCGTGAATTCTCGGTCATAGTCTGGAGCTCGCAATACCGGACGGCTAATCAGCACAGCCTTCAGATTTACGAAGCAGGCTTCCTTTTGTTCGTCCCAGACTACATTTGTCGGTTCTGTCCTGCGGAGAGCGTCGGTCAGAGGGCTAGCCAAAGCTGAATAGTTAGAGATGTAGTGATTGTAGTATGCCGTCAGCCCCAAGAATGCCCGAATTTCCGTCTTTGTGCTCGGCCTCGCTGGGTTTCCTGAAACCTTGACCTACATTGTGACCCAAGTAGTCCACGGTCGCCCTTGCCAGGCATGTATCCCATTCGCGCTTGTTTTCATAGCACAGTCCCCTCAGGACGCGTTTGAGAACAGAATGCCATCTTTCTACGCTGTTGCTCTGCGGATGGTGGATCAACCTGTGCACTACCTTAATGCCGCATCGCTCGAGAAATGAGGTGCTGAGGACAGTTGGGAAAACGCTACCCTGATCACTTTGGACCTCGGAAGGGAATCCAACTCGTGCAAACACTGACAGCAGCGAATCCACTACACTCTCGGACGTCACCTCGCGCAGCGGAACAGCTTCTGGAAACTTTGTGCATGGCATAACATAGTGAGGATATAACGGTACCCTGACTCTGTCACAGGAAGTGGCCCAACTACATCTATTACTCACCGGTGAAACGGCTCGGTAATGATTGGTACTAACACCATCGGAGTTTTCCACCTGTCTTGCGCCTTTCCAACTCGCTGGCACGTGTCGCATGACCATACAAAATTTTCCGTGTCCTTAAAACATCCAGGCCAATAGTATTCTTGCAACAGCCTCTGCTTTGTTTTCCTTGTCCCAAGGTGATATGACCACGAGCGGCCATTGGAAAGTCGCAGTAAGTCTTCGCGGTACTTTTGAGGAACGACTAATTGGTCCCGCTCTACTCCACCCTTATCCTTGAATAAGCGATACAGCACTCCCTTTTTCATCTCGAAAGAAATATTCTTTGCTGTCTTAGTGGCGCGGTTGGGCTCCCTTATCTCCTGTATCTTGGGATCATTGGCTTGCTCCATAGCTAAGTCCTCTCGGGTTCCACTTAAAAGTCTCGTGAGATTACTAGACACTGGCGGCAAGAGGTTACTCTCAAGAACGTCCTCATTCAACGTCTCATCAAGCTTACTTTCAAGTTGACTTATCTGAGATGCCTCACTCTCAAAGTTTTCTGACCTGCTATCTTCCGCATCGACCACTGTTTTAACTGCCGTTTCCTCCGCTGTGGATTTTTCTGGAATGAGCAGTGTAGCTAGTTCTCGCGCTTTTGAACGTGTTAAGGCTTCCACAACTCTGTCTCCGAAAAGGATGCCCCTCTGTCGCAGTAGCATGTCCGATTTGTTGGAAAACAAATACGGATAACACTTAGGAAGCTTTCCTGAAACGGCAGCCTCGGTTGTTAATTCGCTGAAAGGGCCCTCTATGACCACGTTCGCGATTGGCAAGCAAACACTCTGTTCCTCAACTACCTGGCGGATCCATGCACACTGTCCTGTATAGTCGGAAGGCGACACATACGCCGGATGGACAACATCCATCGTTGCGGCCGAATCGCGAAGTACCTTGCAAGGCTTCCCGTTGACTACTAGGTCATGCAGTTAGGGTTCCAAAAGCTGCATATTTTCATCGCAGTCACTGACATACGAGAAAGGAATCTTTTTTTTCCGGCAGTTGACGGCAATATGACCCTGCTCATTACACCTAAAGCATGTGAGCGGCTTAGCCTCAAGCTTATTCTTTGTGTTCTGTGCGTTGGTCACTTCCCCACTTTTCTCACTGCCGTTCTTTCTAGGGAGTTTGCCTGAAGAAGCCTTCCTTTCTTCGTTTGCAACTCTAGCAAAGTGCCTTTCCTGACGGTTATTCACACTCAACTTGGGATTGCGGGGCCTATCCACTGCTGGGTTGCTGAATTGTCGGCGCGAAGCATACTCCTCAACGAGTTCGGCAGCTTCAGTTGCCGACTTAATGTCGCCTCGGTCCTGTAACCAATTTCTTTCTTTTTCTGGGAGGCAGTTGTAAAACTGCTCCAAAAGAATTCGCTCGACTACAGCGTCCCTATCACTGTAAGAATCTGTGCTCTTTAACCACTCGCCCAAATTGACTCTTAAATTGTACAGGTATCCAGGGTAACTCTGGTCCCTGGACTTAGTAGCGTTCCGAAAACGTTGTCTGAACGCCTCGGCGCTAAGCCTATACTTTCTCAGAAGGCAAGCTTTGACCTTCTCGTAGTTGTCCGCGTCCTCCTTGCTTAGCCGCGCGACAACCTCCGCTGCCTCGCAGGGCAGAATCGTCAATAATCTCTGAGAACAAGTGTCTCGCTGGAAGGACAGTTTTTCGCAGGTTCGCTCAAAGGTAGCCAAATACAGACCAATATCCCCTGATATCACATATGGCTGCATATACTTTGACATCTTGAAATCTGCCTCCTTGTTGAGAAGAGGTACCGCTAGCTGGGGACAATTGCCCGACCTCTTGCACAACTCTTCTTCTAATTTCCGGAGCTCAATTTCTAGCTCCAGCCTTTTTGCTTCTCTCTCATTTTCACGCTCATGCCTCTTTTCCTCTTTTTCCCGCTCTTTCTGCTGTCTGAGCTGCTCCTCCTTTTTTTGAACGATGAGGTTCCATGCTTCACTGAGCTCCTCATCATCGGTTCCCAAATCAGTGATTGCCTTTAAAATCAAGGGTTTTCGTGCCAAACCGCTTGATTCAGTTCCCAATTCCTCACTCAATAGCAACAGTTTCGGTTTCTGCAGCTTTTGTAGGTCCATGATCGCTCCGAGTGTCGGCTACTTCCAAAACAACTGTACAAACTACCAAACCTAAAGGCGTTTCAACACTCTTTACCAGTTCTAAAATCTAACCCTGTTCTAGAACCTTGTCCACATCAGAAGAAAAGCCAAGCACTCACCCACACATGCGATCGATGTTCCGAGCTGCTCTCTTGTTGGCCGATTGTTGCTCCTGCTTGTTGCTTGAGATGCCACCTCCGATCACCAGATGTTGTGGCTTGTAGCTTCAGATGCCACCTCCGATCACCAGATGTTGTCGCTTGTAGATTCTGATCCACCTCCAATCACCAGATGTTGTGGCTTGTAGATTCAGATCCCAACGCTGGTCACAAGTTGTCGTGACGCTGGGGCTAAGTCGACCCGGCCGTCACTTGGTAGCGTGCAGAGACTCCAGGTTGATGAAGGATTGAATCTTCGAAGTTGGTAAAATATATACAAGCAGGTTTAATGGCACTTTGGGAAAACTTATTTACATGAGAAAAGGGTATATCAGCAAAATGGCAAGCGTTAAGAGTTCATAGCGAGAAGCGTCTGGATGAGCCGTTTACACAGGGCTCAGAGCGTCATTTCGTGCTCTGCAATGTCCTTAAAACCCCCTATGTCCAGCCCCTCTCTGAAGATGCTGACCAACCAGTTCCAGGGTACCGCCCCTCAGATATCGGCATCCAATCGAACACATCACTGCACTGATGTTCTGATGCACTGACTGGTCCGGCATTGTTTCGTTGGGCGTGGTCACTTGTTGGCGGGAAGAGCTTGGGAACGGCGAGGAGATACATTTCTATTCTTCAGCAAAGATTCGATATGCTGGTTCCGGTAGGTGGATTTCCTTCTCAGAAACCCAAGTGCACGTGCGCGCCGCATACTGCTCTCAGCATTGTCCCTTTCCGGTAATTGCGAATCTTTCCTGCATTGCCGGGAAATCCTCTAATGGCCGTAATCACCTTGCTCCTTTCTTGTCCTGTACGTCAGCGGACGTGTCACTCTGTCGTCTCCTTTGGACAATAGGCATTCCTCACGGGACAATAGCGCTTCTCGACGGGAAGGTGAACCATTGAACGAAAGCACTTCCGGCTATTTTTCACAGGGCGACATTTCTTTGTATTTTTCTAGACGTTCCCTTGACAGGGCCAATTTGGAATTTGCAGTGTCTCGACAAAGCAAAACAGGCTTACACAAAAGGATTCATGGAAACAGGCTCACTTAACGCCCTTGCACCAACAGCACATATCCACAGCACTTATCCATGCCCACAGGCGAACAATAGAGCGCGCAAGTGCGGACCATGCACGGTCATAACAGCCCCTTTTGTTTACGATGCCTGCAAATAGCACGTTGAAGGTCTTGTTGACGCAGTATGTTGGTGAGATTAAAGCCCCTCTTTAGGTCAGATGTGCCATGATTTAGTGAATAATTGAATGATAATGCGTTTTTCCTTTCGGTACTTAGCATATGTATGCTTTTCGTGGCGTACGTAGCTGCAGTCGAGCGGTCCGGTCAGGGTTAACGGGAGCTCGCAGTCGAAGCAGCGACGGCGGCGATTGTTGGCGCAGAAGTGTGAACGAAGGAGCGTGTCGGCGGCAGCGGATTTCGCTCGCGCCTCCGAATGCTCAAATGGGAACGAGCGAGGCGCATCTGCTGCTCCAAGCTCGTAATTCCGGCGCTGCAGATTCGAACAAACTATCCGAGTACGCATGAAATGCCTGAACCGAAACATAACCGAAACTGAAGTGGCCGCCTGTGGTGCCTCCAAGTATATTTTTGTACTTGCTTTGCAACGTTTACGTTGTCTTTTCGCCGTCGTTTACGTGTCATAAAAGCATGTTATCATATTCGAGACAAAAACTACGACCGCATTCAAACGGGCAACGTAATTCGCCTTTGTCAGCCTCCGTGATCCCTAGCGCGTCACGTGATTTGTAGTTGCGCGTTTCGGCTGTGGCGGCGATACCTGTATTTCTGTTGTTCCTCTTTACTCCCTTATAACAGCTCTGTTTTCAGTAAGAGTGGGTTTTTTGTAATCAGGAATTGGCATTCTATCGATGCAAGCCCACTTCAGCTTTCTCTTTAGTGTCCCTTTAAGACATCATTTTCTTTGTAGCAAATTCCTTCGAGATCACCGAGAGCATGCAACCCTGAAATATATTTTCTGTTCCTTCGAGAAACCGTGACCTGCCATGTATCACTAATCATTTGGTACCCATACGTTAACACCAAGTAGCACCCATCTCGTAGTAATTCTCAATCTGTTTACCCTTGCTGAACCTATAACAGCTTTCAAAAACTGCTGAGAAATCCTGTGTGTCTTGATTTTTACTCCCTTCCCACCACACATGTATGCATAAAACGCCATGTGTGTTCACATATTAACTAATGCCCAAATAAATTAATAATCACTAGCTTTATAGTTAAAGAGAGTGTAAGCAATTCGATTAGCTAAAAAATAAGCTGTGCAAAAGAAACGTAAACAGGTGGCGGAGCAGGCATGCATGGACAGTGGTGCGGCCGGTACCTTGGATTCCACAGAACTCAAAACACCCCTTGAGTGCATAATGTCTCTGCATCTTTGCAAATAATTAGAACAATAATTCTGAATTTTGTGCGCATATTCCCTTAATTGCACCCACTCATAAATTACCAGCTGGTGTAGGTATTCATGCGTCATTTTCATCAGTAAAAAAAATTCAGTACGTCTGGTCACTGGTAAGGTACATCTGTACCTTCCAAACAGCGGGACATTTTACTATGTGAAGTTTTGTGCGAAATAACTGTTGCAGTCTCTCTGCATTGCCCCATTGATGCAACAAGTAGTACATATCCTTAATGTTTATGTTAAGGTTTCTTTGTGGTAACATTTAGGCAACACTCGGATGCTCCTTTTCAGTTTTACCGATTTTTCAACTGTATTTGTCGCTACATACTTGGGATGTTAAGGGTGAGCTCAGAAAAATTGAGGGTGTCGATGACAGCACCACTAATGGTAGCATTTAGCGGACTGCAATGTATTCCAGTAAGACGGCAGGAGCATGAAAATTGGAAGTGGGGGGAGGAGAATGAAGTGAACGCTTCAGAGTGTGCCTTTATTGTATCTATTTTGTTGCAATAGTTTCGCATGGCTTGTTTCTTGACAATTCATGTCTCACAAAAGAAATGTTCACTCCTCCCTCAGCAATCACCACCAAACACTATGGCGCCGCCTCCGGAAGCGAACCCTCCCATCCCCTTACATTAGTTCCCGTTACCACCCCACTCTCACCGACCCCTCCAGCACCCTTTGCAGCCACCCCACTGCCAACTTCGCCCACGTTCTATTCCAATGCCCGGCGGATCCTCTGGAGCGGGGTCTGGAGCACTTCACCACCTGAGAGGAATGGGAGACCCTGCTACGCTCTAAGGACCCGGTCTGGCAAAAGACCGCCACAGACCGAGCTGCCGACGTCATGAACCGTAGGAACATGAACGTTTGAGTGTAATGGGGCCGTGCGGGGCCCAGGGGCCTGCGCGCCCCGAACTCCTCTGTTAAAATAAATGTTTTTACTTCTACTATTAACATGCCTGACAACTGTTCCGGAGTACTCGGGTTCGAATCCGACCTCGGCGGCTACGTTTCGATGGAGGCAAAACGAAGCGGTGTCCATGTGCTGTGCGATGTCAGCGCACGTTAAAGATCCCTAGGTGGTCGAAATTACTACGTAGCCCTCCACTACGGCTCTTCTTTCTCTCTATTTCCAGTTTCACTCTCACCTTCCTCCCTTAGAGTGCTGTTTAGGTGCCTACAGAAACAAGTGTGACAGATACTGCGTCTTTACCTTCCTGTGAACCAATTAAAAAAATATTTTTCTTCGAAGCTAAGGCTTCAGGTAAAGGTAGGCAAAATTAATGACTGGGGACATTACTGCAGCACACTGTAAAAATAGGGATCGCTCAACGCACCTCAAGAGGTCAAAGCTATAGCAGTGTTTGAATCTAATTTGCACAAATGAATGTTGAGGAAAAAAAAGTAGCTGTGGTTAAGCCTGAATGAATGCGAAAGCAATACCTCCCTGGCTGCGCTTGGCTCTGCTCGTGGTTCGACATGGCTTCGCTTTTTGTCCAACTAGAGGATTTACTCTCGACAAAACATGGTTTCTACTGTTTGTTTATTCCAATGAACACGCTTTGGTGGTCCGTAAAGTAACGACGTTTGGTCTGAACACTGGCTCGCTCACTGAACTTGTAGAACGCCGCCGGACTCGCCATTCTGCGGCATAGTCGCGTTGCTTATCCCACCACTCTTGCCTTTCTTCATCTGTCTCCTCGGCGCAGCGCCGGCGTTTGCGCGCAGCACGTCGCTCCAGCGACGCCTTTTACACACTCCTCAGACATGACTAAGCGAAGCGCGCCTGCGGCGCCCCATTATCCTCTCCTAGCGAGCATCCTCACGTGGGGGGCTGAGGATGCCGTCACGTGGTAGCCGCCGCGCCGAGCGAAGATACTAGTTGGGGCACCTGCTCTGATGATGATCATTAAACTTTAATTTCCACTGATTTATTCCTCTGGTCGTGACGTCACGCTGTCACGTAATAGCCGGAGTGAAGGAACGACCTCCACCGACGGCAGAAAAGTGCTAGCAGCATTGCTTTCGCAATAAAAACTGATTTATTGATTTATAGGAAGGGAAAGGCGCGGTAACTGTCTCACTTGTTTTCTGTAGGCACCTCAACGGCGCTCCGCCGGGGTGATGCAGTATGTCTCCACACACACCCAACACATCGAAACAACACAGGACACTCCTACATTAGACTCTAGACTCGCCCACCTCTTGGAGGCTTATCACAGCCTCCTAGAGCGCTGGAAAAAGAACAAACTTAACCGCAAGCTGAAAAGAGGCTGGCCGCACTGCAGTCACAGATCACCCAACATGCAGAGGAGCTCTGCCGGTCCAACTGGGGACAGGTTTGTGACAGCATGGCCGGCAATCTGTCCACCAAGTGGGCCTGGCAACTCCTTCGACATCTCATCGACTCTACACAGTCCAAAACAGCTGCGCAACATCACGTCACTCGGCTCATACACAACACGGACTTAACCCCGGACGTCCTTTTGGACAACCCTAAAACAAACACATACATCACCCGGCACATCCGACCCCCTTCCTCCCTATGCAGACCAACCAAATTCTACTCTCGATGTTGAGGTTATGGAGGCCGAGGTCCGAGCGGCCCTCCTGACTCTCCGCACCTCTTCCGCTCCTGGTGTTGACAAAATCTCCAACTCCATGCTTCGCAACCTGGATGATCAATCGATCACCCAGATTGCGGACTACTTTAACAAATGCTGGGCGGAAGGTACCCTCCCCTAGTCTTGGCGTCACGCCAAAGTTATATTTATTCCTAAACCAAATAAACCACTCACACTAGCAAACCTCCGACCCATCTCCCTCACTTCGTGCCTGGAAAACATTTCGAACGCGTCGTGCTGGCGAGACTCACTCAGCACATGAGGGACAATGACCTCTACCCGACAGCATGGTCGGCTTCCGCCCCTGTTTGTCCGTGCAGGATGCCATGCTGCAGGTCACCACCGACATTTTTGACCCGACTATCCCGGGCCATACAAAGGCCGTCATGGCTTTGGATTTATCTAAAGCATTTGATCGAGCTGATCACACCGCGATCATGACAGCCCTCTCCTGTCTTGATGTGGGTGTGCGTACGCACACCTATATCGGAGCTTTCCTTAACAACCGCACGGCTGAGGTCCACTTTGACCCACACACATCACCTCCTTACTCCCTTAAAGGGGCCGGTACTCCCCAGGGCTCTGTCCTCTGCCCTTTCCTGTTCAAAGCGACAATGATCTCACTCGCCCGCAAACTTACCACGATACCACACCTCCGGCACACCCTCTATGCCGACGACATAACGTTGTGGACCACCCACGGCAGTGATGGCTACATAGAAGGCACACTACAAAGCGCCGCCACATTAACACAAGAACACGCACGAAGCACCGGACTCTCATTCTCCCCAGAGAAGTCCGAGCTCCTCATCCTCCGCCCCACCACCCGTAACCCTCCCAGCGCACCCATAACCGTTGCTTTGGATGATCGCCCCATTACGCAGGTGGACACTCTCCGGGTCCTGGGGCTTCATATGCAAAGCAACGGTAGAAACAGCGTCACAATAAAGGAACTCAAGCGGGTGACAGGTGCGATCTATCCGCAGACCGTCACGCCCTGCTGTTGCTAGGGGCGCGACGGTCTGCCCCACCCTGGCTGCTCACTTCTGTGGCAGCGGGAGATACGTGTCTTGCTTCGAAACTTTAGGTAAGGTACTTAAGGTGTAAACACCGAAGGAAGCATCGGAAGAAAAGCAGCTTGGTTGGTTGATATTAGAAAAACAACCGCGAAAAAAAACCGAAAAATTTCGCAAAACAGGCCCCGTGTTCCCGTTTGTTTTCTGCTACAATGCATAATTCACCCCTCACTACTATTTAAAAACGCCCATATATAGCAGTATTACCTAGCCAGTCGTGAAAGTGGCTTAGCGGTCAGCGGCCGCACCCGTAGCTTCACCTGCTGCTGATAATGTCGACTTGTCTGCGCTCGAACAATCTTAATATCCTGCTAGTGGAGCCGCCTCAGCTTTAAAAAAATCATTGCACAATCTGTGGGGGCTGATGCCAATGAAGTGCAGGCCGGTGTTCACCGCAACAAGTTCGTTGTCGAGCTCTGGAATGGAATTCGTGGCTGGTGCAAGCGACTGCTGTGACCACTAGTAGCTTGAATTTCGGCTGCTGCTAGAGCGCACCGCGCACCGTGAAATCATGGAGTCCGCATTTACGTCATGATTTCAGTCATTTTACCCAAACCTCGCCGGGGTGGCGCAGTGGGTACGGCGCTCGACTACGGTTCCCAAGAACGCGGGATCGACTCCCGGCCTCGGCGGCAGCTTTTCGATGGAGGTGAAAAGCAAGGCCCTCGTGTGCTGTGCGATGTCACTGCACGTTAAAGGACCCCAGGTGGTCGAAATTTCCGGACTCCTCCACTACGGCGTCTCTCATAGTCTGAATCACTTTGGGACGTTAAACCCCACAAACCGACCAACCAACCATTTTACCCAACTACATAGTTGGGGAAAATAGTTTTAATCACACTGGCGAGAGAAAAAAACATTTTCAACTTTGAATGGCAGTATCTCTGCAATAAATTTTTTTTTGCCGGAAAAGCTGAAGTCTTGAAATGCTGTAGTTTTGAATTTTCAAAGCACATAAATTGTGACTCAGTGTCGCTTTAAGTCCTGCCATGGCAACAAGTAATCCTCGATATTCACGGGGTGATGGTGCGGCCCAGGAGGTGCTGGACGGGAAGGTAATTCATCGCCTTAAGAAAGGGCGAAGAGGTAAGTGTGCATCTCGCACTTTAATTGGGGGGGGGGGGGGGGGGCTTTACAAGAGTTTATTAATGATGTCACTGTTATAAATCTTCAGAGATATCTATATATCTGTGCTGATTCCAAATGTACCATTTATTTCACTATATATATGTCATTCCACACATATATGTTATGGAACGTTGTTGTCATGATCTCAAAACAATTTTTTTTTCATTTATTTACCCTAAAGGCCCAAGTGGGCATTACATAGGGGGGGGGGTGGTAACGTCATGAAATAAACACAATATTAATGATATTAACCATTATAAAAGTGGAGGTTCATTATGACTTAATTATAGCCTAATCATCAAGCGGCATCACGCACATAATGTCCGCCCCACTGTAAAATTCGCTTGCACAGACGGCAGGAACAGTAACTTCGTCTGTACATCTGAAAACAAAAAACTGCCCTTAACTCTAAACAAAATCCAAAAACTGTGCGAACATGGCTTCCTGCGCGCAGAAGAGAGGCTGTCCAAAATATATGTACAAAGCCGGGTGCATAGTATCTGGTTACTAATTGATTGCGGCGTGCTGCACAGTCACAAAACTGCGCAAATGGCTGCCTGCAGTGTTCTGTCACGTGTTGGTGGCATACACACCTGTTACGCACGGCTCCTCTATTTTCGGCGCAAATGCTATTCATATCGCAGCCAGCAAATAAGCCCACCCACTTGCTTGCATGTAACCCGGATGAGAATTCGCTTAGTTCTTGAAGTCATGCTTCGCGCAGTTGTTTCGAGGAGAATACGGAAAGAAAACATTTGGGAGATTATATAGAACCAATTATGAAGCAATGGCATGCTGCAAAGATATATACTCACGGTCTAAGATGACGGCGTTCACTGAGTCCGATAATGCGGATGGTATCCCGCCGTTGCTGTAATCCGTACTCCGGCGACCTTTCACAGCTCAGCTATTCACTGATATGTAGCAAGCACAAACCGGAGCACATGGACATGTATAGGCGCAAGAAAAAATTATGCACAGCACAATGAAAAAGAAAATTAATGAAGGAAGCAATTAAAGAAAGGTATAAGAAGCAATCGCAAGTCTTGTAGCGTCTTCATCAAGCTCTGAAATGAACGCTTCGGGAGGAGGCCGCACAGCCGCGCAGCGGGGGATTCGTAGACGAGGTGGAGCAATGAACTGCTCAACCAGCGCGCGTCGATTCCCGCCGAGGTGTTGTGTTCGCAAGGGCTGCGCGTGAAAACGAAGGACCAACGACCCTCTCAACATTCCATTCCTCCTTTACCCAGCCCTCTTCTGCTTTCACCGGCCAGCCGTGACTTCGGACCGTGCGCTGGCGGCCGCCAGCGCGCACCACTCGAGTCGAGTTCTAATAAATAGTTTTGTTTTGTGGGTTCGCAAACGCATTGCGCACCACTCGAGTCGAGTTCTAATAAATAGTTTTGTTTTGTGGGTTCGCAAACGCATTGTTTCTTCAAGCCAACCACGGACATCACATTTTCTGAAAAAATAGAAAGCCTCCCCATCTACCATCCACATTCTTGCGTAAATCCATACAGTTGGTGCATCGACAAATGCCCGCGTCCCCTCCCTTTTGCCACCTATGATCGAACAAAGGATGGTCGTTCTACCTTTTATATTTACTTACTTTATATTTTATATTTACTTAGAGGCGGAGTTCCGAGCTTCTCTTCTATTCTGGCCAACTTTGGTTATAGATTATACAAATTATGCTCAAGTTAGCTAGCTGAAAATTATCCAACTAAATATATACATGTTTTTATTTGTATTCAGTTAATGTTCGCTTTTCGGGTATGAGTAGATGTTTTTATAAAAATTCTCAACATCGGCCCAGGAAACGAAAATTTTCCTAATTTGCAGTCCTTTATTTCAGAAAAGGTTCATGGTAGAGCAGCAATAATTCCACAATATGTTCTCAGCATAATTGTCCGCAAACAGCTAAAGCTCATATTTTTATGGCATTTGGATACAGAGATACGATCGCGCTAATTTACAGAAAACAGCGAACATTGAAAATTTTTAGGAAAACAAAAACAGTTTTCCCTATTCTACACTACCTCAGCTTTCAAAACCATTAAAACACTGTGCATAATTTTGTTGCGCATGTAATTATGGCCACTTCGATAAAGCCTTTGTCCGATTATAGCTCACCGCGCTGTTCTGAACATTCTACGGAATTTGTGAATTGTTCAAGGTTTTAAAATTTGGGCATATAGTTTTGTAACAGGGAGAAATATATGTACAAAAGAGGATTAACGATATATACATTGAGGAACAGCCAAGGAGCCAGGCTACGAGGGCCGCCCATTCGACGCACTTCTTTTTCTTCCCTTTCGGCCCTGGTGGTGTCAATTGACGCCACGAGTAAAAATTCCCCTTGGCGCTTCGAAAGCGAAACCAAAACCGGCATTTGTTTTCCCGAGATAATCTTCAGGAATTCCTACTGCCATCGACACGAGCGTTCACGTTATGTTTTCACGCTGACGGCGACAAAGAAGGAGACTCTCCGGCCAAAGCATGGCACGCGACGGGGCAGGTAAGCTCGCACTTTCAAATATTATAACTTAGTAATTATTCAAATGCACGCTTTCCGATTTTTATATGTAGTTTTTAACGGTTAGCTAAGTGCAGGAGTGCTTGATCTGGATTAGCTGAGTGCGTTGTTTTTTCGTAGCGCCCTTTTTTCTCTATGTGCGATTTTGACGCCATGAGGGTTCAGCGGTTGCAAAAGGCGCCCATTGAGTTACGACGGCCGCGGCGTTTCAGGCTGGCTATTTCTGTATTTTCGCAGATTCCTCGATCCCGGAGGCGCTGTTTTACTCCTGTCATCGAACTCAGTCCAGCAGGCTCCAAGCCGCTACAGATGCGCTGTTTGAGCAGCTAGATAATGGAAATTTGTCGGATGTAGACGGCGAATACGAGGACGAGGACGACGCTTCCGAGGTTCCTGCGACCGATCCAGCGCCAACGGACGATGAGAGCGAGAGTTCTGATGACGAGTGTGGTCTCGTAATGTCCACTGGATGGAAAAGGACACCATTTCAGGAACCAGGTGCGACATTTCGAGGGGAAGTTCATGATGTGCCCGAATTAGACGGAGAAATGCTATCGCCATATCACTATTTCAGAAGATATGTTCTGAAAAGTGTCTTTCTGGAACTTGTGGATAAAACAAACCAACACTCGGTGTTTCAGGAGGGAACCTCAATGAAAACTGACGAAGAGATAAGGCGGCTTGTGGCACTTCATCTAACAATGTGTGTCTTGCGCTATCCAAGGTTGAGACTCTACTGGAAGCCTAGCATGAAATCTGGTCTTGTAGCGTCAGTCGGCCTGTCACGGAACCGCTTCGAAAAACTCCGGAACAACCTGCATATCGTTGACGCTAACACTCCCAGCAAGACAGACCGCCTTCGGAAGGTGAGGCCCCTGCTGAATGCTTTTCAGAAACGGTGCAATGAGCTCGTTCCAGAGGAGCGGCTTTGCATTGACGAGCAGATTGTGCCCTTCAAGGGCCGTCTGTACATCAAGCAGTACATAAAAGGAAAGCCACACCCTTGGGGCGTGAAAATATTTATGCTCTGTGGCGAATCCGGCCTTATTTATAACTTCCTGCCATACCACGGGTCGACAACGGCCCTGTCCGACGACCTAAAGTCTAACTTTGGCATCACAGGTGCAATTGTTATGACTATGGCTCAGCGAATTCCATCTGGTGTGGGGCACAAGTTGTTTTTTGACAATTATTTTACTTCTTTGCCTCTGCTGCGTGAAATGCGGAAGAAAAAATATTTGCTGCTGGAACAATAAGATCTAACAGATGTGAGAAGTGTCCCTAGATGAGCGAGAAAGATATCAAGAAAAAAGGTCGTGGCTCATCGGATTGCCTTGTGATTGGGGACGGAAAGGTGGCCGTAACGAAGTGGCAGGATAACAGGTCGGTGACCTTGGTATCCAACTTTCTTGCTGTAAATGTTGAAGACACCGCTAGGTGATGGAGCAAAACAGATAAGTGTTTTGTGGACATCAGACGACCAGCTGTAGTCGGTGCATACATCCGCAGCATGGGTGGCGTCGACAAAACAGATTTCCTTGTGGCGCTTTACCGTACAACTATCCGGTCAAGGAAGTGGATCCTTAGGATGATATTTCACTTCATGAATCTGGCGGTAGTGAACGCCTGGCTTGAATACCGGAAAGAAGCGGACAGGCAGCTTATCCCGTCAAAAAAAAAAAAAAAAAAAAACAGCTTGACTTACTCGATTTCACCTTGAACGTCATTGAAGCGCTTTCGGCAGCTGAAAGTAAACCTCTGACTCCGAAGAGAGGAAGACCCTCATCGTCCCCTCTGCAGCCTGCAAAATAGGCTAGGTTCACAGAAAACAGGCCTGTTCAAGATGTCAGGTTTCATCAGATCGGACATTGGCCCATTCATGACGAATCAAGGGAGCAGCGATGCAAAATGGAGCACTGCGCTGGAAAATCGCGCATCCAGTGTGAGATATGCAAGGTCCACTTGTGCCTTTCAAAGTCTAGGAACTGCTTCAAAGTGTTTCAAACTCGATACTAAAGAAATTGTGATTTCTTAGCGCTTTGTGGAACCCTCAGAATAAAGCATCGAAAATTTTCATTTTACAACCCTTGAGCCCTGATGTCCTATTTTGACGCCACATCGCTAACTCGGTAACTGTTTTGACTGCAAGGTTGAAACTTTCTGAGGATGTTATTTAACTAATATAAACGTGAAAAAATGAGATAAAAAAAATCTGCAGTCGAAATAAAAAATTCAGGGCCGAAAGGGTTTTCCACAAACGAGCGCGCCACTTCGTCCTCATCATTCTCCAGCTGTAACAATATTTCTTCGATCATGTTTTGTCTCGACTTCGCAAATCGACGGTGACAGACACAGAAATGAAAGAATCAGAATCAATGTTGTGCGCGTCGAGGTCCTGATGCGCTGTGGCATCAGGCAACACACAGACGTTTTTCGCAATCACCTTCACCTTAATGCGGATTGCACAAAAAGACGATAACGTTCAATGAGCAAGCAACGTATTCCAAACCATTTTAGTAGAATGAAAGAATTGGAAAGAGCATGGAAAACTGCCTCATTAAAACAGTGTTTCTAGGCTGCATTCGTTTTTTCGAATGACTCGACAGTGCACATTGTTTTCATTCCTGTACAGTTTTTTTTATTCCTTTGCAACCGCCTAGCGCGGTTGGAATGGTCAAACTCTAAACTAATAGGCGGAAAAAAACTATTTTTTTTTGTTTATTGGCGATATATATGTTGTACGCCATATAAATGTACCGGGGCCTTCATGCTCGCAGTCTGCACGAAAAACTGTCATTTTTTTTTACCACCGTGTGAATGCCCAAAACTAAAATGGTAACCTCGCGAGTCTTCCGGCTTTTCATTTTCCAGTGATTGCGTCTAGAAAGTACACACATCGTATTCGGTCGTTTCTCCAGGTAAACAGACGATGCTGCGCGTAGTTCCTTATGGATAATACAAAAGCACTAGAACAAAAACATCGCTGAGAAAATGGTCATTTGTTCCTTCAACTTGAGGCAACGTTTTCCTTCTCGGCAATGAAAAAGCTCCCTTCTAATCACTAATTTAATGTCACATGAACATGCTATGGCGACACGATTTCGTTTTTATGCGCGTTCTCACTGACAACTGAATTTGTACTTTAGGTTAAGTATAGATGCAGGGATGTAATCGGCGTCCAATACAGGCATATTGGGTCGTGAGTGCTAGCCGGTTTTGGGTATACATATGTGGTCGCACGGTCGCGCTATCATTAGATAAAATTGTGCGACAAACGTATGCGCCAGCGACGAAATCTGCATGAATGCCAATAGGCTAAAACCGTAAACACATATAGCTGACCCCCAAAGGTGCGCCGCATATGAGTGCACCGAAAAGACGAATCCAGACAGTTTCAGCGGCACGTGCTTGAATGCGTTATAGTAATTGTCGTCCTGTACGTGGTACTCTGTGAGGTCCGAACGATCGGCTGAAATGTTGTCGGAATTAAATGCCGCGGTTTGGCGTCCAGCGCACGTGTATTCAACCATAAAAATCTAGAAATTGTTTTGATTGAATGGTCAACGGAAAATATTCACTTCGGCAGCCCATTAAAGCTGCGTTTTTAGGATGGCAATGACAATTGCGAGATCAGTGCACAAAGTGGTCCATCGTGGGCAGTTTTCATACAGGGATAGCTAATACTGTAAAAAGACAAGACAAATTGCAATGGTCCATTACAGCCAGTTTAAAAAAAAACGGAACAGTCAACGTCGGAAGAACGCAGGACACCTTGGTCCATTGTAGCCAGTTTTAAAAACTGAACGGGCAACGCCGGAAAACACTGGACAACATGGTCCATTGAAGCCAGTTTTAAAAAAAAGGAACGGTCAACGACGGCGGAAGACAGGACAACTTGGTCCATTCTCATCATCATCATCATCAGCCTGATTATACCCATTGCAGGGCGAAGGCCTCTCCCATATTTCTCCACTTAACCCGGTTCTGTGCTAGCTGCATCCACTTGACCCCTGCGAACTTCTTAATCTCATCCGCCCACCTAACTTTCTGCCGCCCCCTGCTACGCTTTCCTTCCCTTGGAATCCAGTTTGTTACCCTCAGCGACCATCGGTTATCCTCTCTTCGCACTACATGTCCTGCCCATGTCCATTTCTTCTTAATTTCTACTAGAATGTCGGTAACTTGAGTTATTTCTCTGACCCAATTGGCACGCTTTCTATCTCTTAATGTTACCCCTACCATTTTTCGTTCCATAGCCCTCTGGGTTGTCCTCAACTTAAGTAGAACTCTCTTGGTTAGCCTCCACGTTTCAGCCCCATAGGTGAGTACAGGCAAGATGCAACTGTTGTATACTTTCCTCTTGAGCGATACCGGTAAGCTGCTAGTCATAATCTGCGAGTGCTTGCCAAATGCGCTCCATCCCAATCGTATTCTTCTTGTTATTTCCTTTTCGTGATCCGGGTCTGCGGTTACTACCTGTCCTAAGTAGACATATTCGCCTACTACTTCCAGTATTTTGCTACCTAATGTAAACTGCTGTACCTTCCCGAGGCTGTTGAACATTACCTTAGTCTTCTGCATATTGATTTTCAAGCCTACCTTTCTACTTTTCCTGTCTAGGTCATCAATCATTATTTGCAGTTCATCCCCCGAGTTGCTTAGCAAGGCAATGTCATCAGCAAATCGCAGATTACTGAGGTATTCTCCATCTACCCTTATCCCTAACTGCTCCCATTCCAAGTCTCTGAATACTTCCTCTAAACAAGCTGTGAATAGTACTGGGGAGATTGTGTCTCCTTGCCTAACACCTCTCTTTATGGGAATTTTGTTACTTTCTTTATGCAGAACTATGGTTGCTGTGCAGCCGCTATATATATCTTCCAGCACTTTCACGTATGGCTCGTCTACCCCCTGATTTCGCAATGCCTGAATCACCGCCGAGGTTTCAACTGAGTCAAATGCTTTTTCGTAATCAATGAATGCTATGTATAAGGGCTGGTTATATTACGAACATTTTTCTATCACCTGATTGATGGTATGGATATGATCGATAGTAGAGTACCGTTTCCGAAACCCTGCTTGATCCTTTGCTTGATTGCAGTCTAAGGTTGTCCTGATTCTATTAGCGATTACCTTAGTGAATACCTTATACGTAACAGATAGTAAGCTGATTGGTCTGTAATTTTTAAGGTCCTTAGAATCCCCTTTCTTGTGAATGAGGATAATGTTTGCATTCTTCCATGGTTCCGGTACCGTCGATGACACCAGGCACTGCGTATACAGGGTGGCCAGGTTTTCTAGCACGATATCCCCCCCGTCCTTCAGCAAATCTGTAGTTATCTGATCCTCTCCAGCTGATTTCCCCCTTTTCATAGTTTCTAGTGCTTTCTTGACCTCGTCCTTCGTCACTGGTGGAACGTCTTACTGTTTTTCCCTACCGCCAATCTCATTACGGTCCTGACTACTTTGGCTACTGTAGAGATCTGTATAGAACTCCTCAGCTACTTTGACTATCATTTTCATATTAGTGATGACGTTGCCCGCCTTCTCCCTTATCGCATACATCTGGTTTTTGCCTATGCCCAATTTCTTCTTTACCGCTTTAAGGCTTCCCCCGTTCTTTACAGCATGCTCAATTTTCTCCATGTTATACTTCCTAATATCGGCCACCTTGCGCTTATTGATTAGCTTCGATATCTCGACCAATTCGATCTGGTCTGTTGGACTGGAAGCTTTCATACTCTGGCGTTTCTTAATCAAATCTTTCGTCTCCTTAGACAGCTTACCGGTATCCTCTCCAAATATCCTACCGCCTACTTCTACCGCGCACTCAGTAATGATATCCCTGAAATTATTGTTCCTTGCCTCTAGGGTAATGTCGCCATCCTCAGTTAGAGCTGAAAACCTATTCTGTAGCGAGATCCTGAACTCTTCTGCCCTCCCCCTCACCGCTAATTCGTTGATGGGTTTCTTTCTTACTAATCTGTTGCGTTCCTTCTTCAGATTTAGGCTAATTCGGGACCTCACCATCCTGTGGTCACTGCATCGCACTTTCCCGATTACCTCTACATCTTGCATAATGGCGGGTGTTGAACACATTATGAAGTCGATTTCATTTTTAGTCTCTCCGTTAGGACTTTTCCATGTCCATTTCCGGTTCTTCCGTTGGTCCATTGTAGCCATCTTTAAAAACCGGAACATCCAATGCCGGAAGAACACAGGACAACTTGGTCTATTGTAGCCAGTTTTAAAAAAACGGAAAGCCCAATGACGGAGGATCGCAGGACAGCTTGGCCCATTATAGCCAGTTTTAAAACCCGATGCGACCATTATTGGAGGAACAACGGCAATCTCCGTCCAATATAGACATTCTGTATGTACGGCAGTGCCAATATCGGGAACTCACTGTACATCTTGGCCCAAGCTAGCTAGTGTTGTCTACTGGCAGCGACAACACTGGGAGAGCATTGGCTAGTCTGGGCCATTGTTGGACATGCCCAGTCGGAAAAAACTACAGAAAACTTTCTGATGTTACGACAGAATTTCTGCGCGGTTTTTGACGGGAAACCTGTTGTGACAACAGAAAATTCTGTAGTAACGTCAGAAATTTCTGTAGTTACAACAGAAAAGTGCTACAGAACTACAGACAACAGAAATATACTACAGAAAAACAACAGAACTACAGAAAAGTAACAGAACTACAGAAATATCTGATGGTTACGACAGAACTACAGGATATTTTGTCGTATTTTTGACACACTTCTGTAGTTTTTTTCGACTGGGTGGTGTTGACTGACATATCCTATGTTTGGAGCATGCTGGTTAGGCTGGCCCAATGTAGGGCCACTGTTTGCCGTCGTACTTACAACATTGGCCCAATGCTTTGTGCTGCCTGGGAATGCAGGCCCTCTGCCGTCTTACCCACACAGTTTGTCGTAAGTTTGTCATCCGCACGCAAACGGACTAACTGAGCGCCCAAATCGAACTCTTGCCGACATGATTTCCATGTATGTCGACATTGAACATCGCACGTTGGATGAAGTTCTTACCCACGAAACTTTTGCAGATAATACGAATAAACAGGAAACGACCTGTCTTGTGCCATTCGAGCTAGTCTGCCGTCATCCCACCATCACAGTGTTGGATGCTATGCTACCGATAGGTCACAAAGACGATTCTGCCAATTTCTGCGTTGATGTCGAGGTATTTCTCCAATGAGCTGAAGAGGTGCGCCAGATCGCATGTGCAGCATTGAACGCCAGAAACTCCTATACGCGAGTCGGTAAAACCTCCGACACGCAGAGAATAATTATGAACCTGCCGACCTTGTATGGGTCTTGACTACAATGCCCCGTCGAAGACTCTCCGAAAATCTACTTCGCCATTCATTTGGCATATTATTAAAGAACTACGAAATTGTTCCTCAGAAGCAGCGATCTTTACTACAGTGGAGCTTAGGTACTGAATCTGATCACGTTGTTCGGATGAAACCGTACTATGAAAAGCAGTGAGTGCGTGTATCAATCTTTGTGACCCCTGTTCCTTGTGTGTACCAAGCTTGTACTCACTGCCGCTATCGAACCACCGCTTTCAAATAGCAAGGCATTGCCGCGTACCTCTCTGCGACCGACGGAGACGAGGACGATGCATGTAGCAGCGTGGTGCCAGATTGGCCTCATCAGTCTTCTGCCTCGCACTGGTTACAATGTCACAGCGATATTATATTTCTCTATATACGAGGACGATTTAAGGCAGGAGGTGATGCTAAATGTGTTAAACAAAAATTAACAGGACGCAACACTAAAACATCCCTATGGCAAAACACGCCATGAAGACGGACAGTGTGCTGTTTCAAACGGTTTCTTTTTGCGATCTTTGTTAC
>JAJIZL010036954.1:0-36901 GCA_023969395.1 Amblyomma maculatum
AGAGTTCCTTGGACTGCCAGAAGATCAAATCAGTCGATATTGTCGACCATAAACCCTGACTGCTCATTGGAGGGTCAAATTCTTAAGTTAAAGCTCAGCTACTTTGGTCATCTGATGAGAAGAGAGGAGTCGCTGGAGAAAGATTTGATGTTGGGAAAGGTTGAGGGTCGCCGGAGAAGGGGTAGGCAGCGAACGCGATGGTTAGATGGCATCCTCGAGGCACTGCAGATGAAGTTATGTGATGTTAGGAAGGTAGTGAGATACCGGAAAGCGTGGCGTGACATGGTCCATAGGGTCACGAAGAGTCGGACACGACTTAACGACTGAACTGAACTGATGCAATACTACGCGAGGTTTCAGCCCGTCGCGTAAACCCGGCCGGTAGCCACGTTTGACCTTTGACCTTTAGAGAAGAAGATGATGATGATGAAAACGAAAAAGAAGAGGAAGAAAAAGAAGAAAAAAGATAAGCTACATCGGCTTTGCTTACGCAACCTGCCAGGTTTTACTAAAGCTAAACCCCCAGCTAATTTTTTTTTCTTTTTTTCAGGTCTCTTGCTCTGATCGTTCTGCCTTACGCGGGCCCTCCTCGTTTATTAGTTTTTCCAGGTAGTTTTTTTTCTTTCCATTCATGATGACATCACTTATGATAGCTACTGATAGCTACTTTTAACTGTCGTGGCATGTCCCGGCCGCCGCCCTAAGCAAGCCGATATCGTTCAGCTTGCTCGTTCGAAACACATAGATATTTTGGGTTTACAAGAGACCTACATCCATCGTCTTGGCCAGATCAAGAGCTTCCGCAGAACATCTTGTACCAGGCCCTATTGGAGCTATGGCGCGTCGGGCTCTCGTGGGGTAATTCAACGATTCTGCGACTCGGTTTTGCGCCACTCCAGGGATGCTGAGGGCTGCGCCCTGTATGTGAATCTTGATCCTGGCATTCACATAGTTAATATGCTCCAAACAAAGGTCGTGATCAGGGTGCATTATACAAGCGCCTTGACTCTTTTTTAGGAGGCCCATCCAAAGTAGTTCTGGTTTGTGACTTCAACTGCGTCCTCGACAGGGCAAATCGCCTCTCTTCTCGTGGTACTCCACCTAAAGAACGGGATAGGCGGGGGGCGCAGGCACTTAGGGAGCTCGTGGAGGAGCTAGATCTGGTTGATGCCTGAAGGACATGCTCCGATCGGGACAGTAAGGAATGACGTGAACTGGAAGGCGCCTTCATAGCAGGCTATGCCGTTCCTATATCTCTCCGACACTGCCTTCTGGCATGCACTCCATGTGATCTGTCCCCTTTGCGTTGAGTGATCACAGATGTGTCACCCTTCGTTTCACTGATGGAACTCGTCGCACTCGGAAAGGAGACTTGGCGCCTCAATTTACGGCTTCTAGAAGACCAGGAAATCGTTAAGGAAGTCTCCAGTATTCTCAGAAGCTCTCTCAACTCCAATTCGGACTTAGACGGTGCTGGATAGGACAACATTAAGGCTGAAGTGTGTGACTGCTTCAATGCGGCGGGAATGAAGCGAGCACGTGAGGAGCGACAGGAGATTACCATCGTCCCTGCCGTCATCCTCCTGCTTTCTAAGCCTCTTTCTGCGGGCCGGGGAGTCACCGAAGCACTTGCCTCGCAGCGCATCCAACTCCGGAAATTACTCCAACGTCGCTGGGATAGCCTAAGATCATGGCGCGCTCTAAGCGGTGGGAGAGGGAACATTGGTGCAGCAGGCACCTTCTTCGACGCCGCTTAGTGCGCACGGAGACTTCCCTCACTGATTTGGTAGACCCAGTAACGGGTTCTGTCGCAAGCACGCCGAATGCTGTTCTTGAAGCAGCACGACAGTTCTAATCCGTTCTCTATCAAGCTCCAGTTCCAAGCACAGCTACTTTCCCCTTTGAAACTCCCTTCCATCCAGTTCACTTATCAGGGGCTCCTTTGGATAAGATTGAACTTGAAGCGGCGTTTAAGTCCTTCCATAGAAATCGTAGCACAGGTTCAGATGGCCTGACTACTGATTTTTATATCAAGTTTTGGGGGAAGCTCAGCAAGCCTTTTACCACCCTTGTGAACAGGCTCCTGGTGGTGGGATACTTTCAGATAGTACTCAAAGGGAATGACTGATCACTCTCCTCTGTAAGAATGAGTCGAGACGCACTGACCTGCGAGCCTGGCGTCCCATCACGCTCCTGAACGTTGACTACAAGCTCATAGCCAAGCGCCTGTCTTCGACTACCCTCGTTCCTTCCAAATATTATAGGATCCTTATCAGGCTTGTGTTCCAGGCCGCTCTATCCAACTCCACCGTTTCCCCCTTAGGGACCTCTTCCTTTGGGCTCAACACAGAAATCTTTCGTGTATTCTCTGTTCCTTTGATCAGGAAAAGGCATTCGATGTTGTTAGCCACCTTTATTTATTCCAAGTCCGGGAGGAAGCTGGTACAGACCCTGATTTCCAGCGCATGGTCAGAGTTCTATATTTCTGGCCAGTTTCAGCCGCCACCGTGTTAGGTCATACCTCAGAGGCTTTCGACATAGGCCGTGGAATTCGGCAGGGATGTCCCCTATCTCTTGCTCTCTATGTTCTCGTGTTTGAACCTCTTTTACAAAGGCTCTCTCAAAATATTCGAATAGCGATCGTTTTCCCTTACCACCAGGTTCTCCGCCAGCTCCCATCTTTGCCTACGCAAACGACCTATGCCATTGTCTTCCCGGATTAGAATGCTGTCTCCTCCGTTCTGGATGTCATGACGGTGTACAGTAAGGTGAGTGGGGCTAAAGTCAATAGGTCGAAGAGTCCCACCCTCTATTTCGGTTGTACACCATCCAGTCCTCAGCCCACTCACGGTCTTCCCGTGAAGGCTGAAGTCCGCCTCCTTGATTTTTGCTTCAATTCATAAGGTCTTTCAGGCAGAAATTGATCTTTTGCTCAAAAGAAAATCGAATCTAGGGCGAGTACGGGAAGCTTTTGTGTCCATTCACGGCTCGGGCCACTATTACGCGGTCCCCCTGTTCTCGGTACTGACCTATGTCGCCGGCATAACACCTCTGTCAGCACGGACGAGCTCTGCTTGGAACGGATCCTTTACCGTTTCTTGTAGAGGGAAGCTCCGGACAAGGTCAAAAGACATGTGGTAAAGTTGCCTAGGGATAGGGGAGGCCTCGGCATCTCTGACCTAGGCATCGTAGCCTCAGCCTTGCACGTCAGGTGGACCCAAGTGGCAATGAGCTCGGACATGCCTCTGGCTCGAAGCCTGACTTCGTATTTTCATTGCATGCTATGGTCGGGCTCTCCATCGCCTTTTTTACGCCCAAGCAGCCACCTCCCTTGAGCGTTTTCGTAAAGCGGAGGCGGACATAGATGTGATTTGGCTTCCCTTCAAGAAATTGGTTAAGCTCCTCACTCCAAGTCTTCCTCCTCACCTTCGCCAGTATGCTCTTGTCAATGTTAGACTCAGCTGGCGGAACATCACGGTGGACGTTTTGGAAGCAAGTAGAGTGTCCTTTATTATCGCTTCTCCAGAGGAGTCCTCCCCATTAAGGCTCCGGCATTTACACGGGCCAGCTTGCAACCAAATTGTCCGTTTTGTGGCGGTAGAGACTGTTCACATGTTTTCGCAGTGTTTTCTTCCAGAAGTGCTTCTCCATCGTGTAGCTGACCTCTTCTAGCTTCCGGGCATAACGTATCAGACTGTGCGATACCTTAATCCGTTGCCAGGCGCAGCCATTAAGCAGTTCGTCCTCCTGCTCGTGGAGTGCACATACCAGGTATGGCTGGCACGCTGCGCGGCCGCACACTGCAGCAGGGTTCCGGGCCTCCATGAAGTAACTGCAATGGTGCGGAAGGAGGTCTGATTCCACTTGCAGTGGGAACGTCGCATTCTCGACGAGCGGAGATTCTCGGAGAGATAGTGTCGGCCGTCTGTGATTTTTTCGGTTACTGGTGGAACACTTTCTGTATCGATATGACTCCATCACAGAGAACGGTCGCCCTTGATGACACCTATCGTGTAATCATGAAGTTTCCCCTCGTCGGCTCAATGCCACGATGGCGCTGCAGGTTGTCTTCGCGTCTGATGCAGCCCACTCCTGTGGGGGCATCGCGCAGCGGCCCCTTTGTCTGGGTATACGGCCCGCACCTCGAACAAAACACGCTCCCCCAGACCCCACTTGTCCCATGGGGAGGGAGGGGGGGGGGAGGGGGGGCTGCCGGAGGTGTTGAACGGATGATGATGGGCTGATGAGTGATACGAGACTCTGAGGCACGGCACTTTATGGTGTCAGGTCCCCCTCCATCTGACAACGGTAGCAACTGTGGCTACCGCAACGTGTTTTTCTTCATTTTCTGACTAAATATGATCATTCATTAATCTGACTACTACTAGCTACCGTCATGAATTCTGAATCGCACAAACACCTAGCCATCTTCAAAAAACATTCTGACACAGCCGCACGCAGTCCAGGTGGCAAGGTGGCAAGGTCAGTCCAGATCCGGGACATCGAATTCCTGCTGGCGACTGGCCTAAAGATGATTACGACTTCTTCGGCAGCATGGCGCATCAGAAGGGAATTCTTCAGATGCCAGCATTGAGGCCAAGACAAATGATGCAAGTAGTTCAACTCTGACGCCATCTTTAGGTAAGCAGGTTCATCGCATTTCGTTTGATTTTGTAGGCACGTTATATATCTATTTTAGGTTCACCTCTATGGCGCCGTGATACATAGGGAGTAAGTTGACACTGCGTTCTTTCATGTTTCAACAAGTGCAGGGTTGTAAAGAGTCGCCTTGACCAAGCCAGGAAGTCGGTTTAATTTTGGGGTCATTTCACTGACTATATATATAGGTAAGAAAAGGTCCGCGGCTCACGGTAATGCTGCCATGCGGGTGCCGCTGGACCTGGCTGCCGTGCATCGCCGTCTTGGATCATTGTGGGTGTCAAAGGTGGGAGCCCAGCGAGTCGTCGGCTCGAACGAGGTAGAGAGGAATAGGTTGCACAGTGAATAAACAGGTCACACTATTGGTTCGGAGATCAGCACAGGCATCTAATTTTGCTAGAATCATGACAGTACAGCATACGCGCAACGTTGACAGCAATAATATATTCTGTAGCGCGAATGGGCGGCGGCGCGGTCGAACTTTTGTCTCATTCTGATCGTAACAAAATGATCAGGCCATCAATATGACCGGTAGCCTGCCTTCTTTGGCTTCGTTAACGACTCCCTAAAGTTATGGGGAGAAATGTCCGCATATATAAAATAATAGCTATCTAGCTTTGCTAAACGGCTCCAATTCACCCTCAGCAAACGCATGCTTAAAAGCGGAGCGAACACTATTAAAACTATTACGTATTGCCTGACCACGTCTGGAATGTCGACAGTGCTAGCTTTAATAGATTTTTCTTTTCATTTTTGTCTGTGCTATTTTTATTTTTATTTTATTTTTTTATTTTTTATTTTTTTTTTTGCTTTTCTTGATGCCATTTACTTTTCACCTTCGTGTTTGCGTTGCTTCTGTATTGTTTCTAAAAGGCTCTTTTCAGGTTAGCAGTCACAGCCTCTGCATCCGGATGATACTTATTTCAACCTGGTCCCTGCTCCTGAAATGAGGAGCGCACATAGCATCAGCTAATGATGGACGCACTCGGACTGACAAAGACAAGTATTCTCGTTGAACTGTTAGTTAATAGATTGAGGATTGCCTTTCATTTCGATGTGGTTGGATGTTCGGTAATATTAATTTGCTGATCCTTGTGACTGTGCAGTATTAGGAATTTACTACCTGCTGGTAATTTGATAAAAATGTCTGAAAATTTGAAGGAAATGCTTTCCTGTCGAGGAAATATAAACGAATACGGGTTGATTATTTTCTCTATCTGGATGTCTGGGGAGAGAAGCATTTCGACCCGATCACATCCATATTGCATAACGTTTCTTATGTTATTTCTATTCTGACACTCATTCACTGAAGTCCACTCACTCGCGCTCACACTCATGTCCACATCCCACTCGTATTCATTCACACTCACGTCCACATCTCGCTCGTATCCACCCACTCACACGTCCACTCCCGCTCGCAACCACTCACACTCGCGTCCCCTTCCACCCGCATAAACTCACTCGCACTCGCGGCCATTCCCCCTCGCATCCATTCGCTTACATTCACCCTCATGGCCGCTCCCATTTGTGGGCACTTACTCGCACTCGCACTCATGGCCACTCCCATTCATGGCCACTCATTCACACTAACACTCACAACCACTCATACGCGTCCGCTCACTCACGGCGTGAATGTGCCTGTGAGTGACGCGATATGAGTGCACTCAGAGTGCGCCGACTTATGCTTAAAGGGAAGCTGGAACAGTTTTCAAATTGCATAAACTTCGGTGGTTGGAAAGGAGGGGTTTGTTAATCATGCGTGTCATTTTTATTGAATTCTGTAGATAGAAAAAGCCGAAATCGCTTGTCAAAAACGCGCCACGGTCACGCCCTCGTCGCAATGAGCAAGCCGATGAACTCGCCACCGCCGCACCTGGACCCACGCATCGCGCGAGGAGAGCGCATCCCTGCTGTCGGCGCGCGCTCACTGTCGCGCCTACAGCGTGCAATGCTCATCTGAGTGCGCGTCGGCTGCGTGTGGCCCGGGGTAGGACGGTTGCGCCACGGACTATCGTAGAGCGACGTGTGTGGTGATTGCGGTGCAGTGGAGACATTGGAGCACATGCTGCTTCGCTGTACCGCATCCGCAGAGCATCTCGGAATCATCCCGGCCAGCATCGAGACGCTCCTGTGGCCGCGAGGCAGTGCGCGCACCCGTGACAGGGCAATGGTGAGCCTCTGTGCGTTCATCGAGCGGGCGGGCTTGAAGCCTCGCTTGCTCTTCGCCAGGTAGTGCGTGCGTGACCTGAATGCTCCGTGTGTGCTACCTTGGACGTATGCTGCCGGGCGCCCCACCCCGGCAGCTGGTGCATTGTGTCGCGCGCGCGATCTGTCTGCGACAGGACGCTACGTGCGCGCGACTATGTATATACATCAATGGTATTACATATATATGTGTATATATTTTGTAAACAATTGCAGGGGCCGCTCGCGCGCAGGCATTTGTGGACAGTGCTCGGACACTTGCGCGCGAGCGATGCGAACTCGTTGACCGTCTTTACTTTGTAAAT
The DNA here is from genome assembly GCA_023969395.1 of Amblyomma maculatum. Classification (NCBI taxonomy): domain Eukaryota; kingdom Metazoa; phylum Arthropoda; class Arachnida; order Ixodida; family Ixodidae; genus Amblyomma; species Amblyomma maculatum. Next base: position 7,170 of record JAJIZL010036954.1, read on the forward strand.
AATGTACAAAGCTCCCCCTGTCCTTTCTTCCTATCGCTCCCCTCTCTACTTCCCCTCGCTATCCTCTCCCTATCCCCTTTTCCTTCTCGCCGGCCGCAGCTCAAGTGCTTCAGTTTTTTAGATAGCAGTTGCCGCGGCCGGCAATACTATTTTCCTTCTTTTTGATTATTTAAAAAAAAAAATCAACCACTACCACCACCACCACCACGCCCTCGTCGCTTACGGGAGCGGCTGGGGCGAGGCGCCGAAACTGAGCGTTTTGCACGCTTGCTTCGCTCCATCCCGCGCTTTAGTGATCGACGGATCAGCGCAATCTTCTGCTGGTACCGTTTGTTTTCTCCACGTCGATCGTTCTTTGCTGAAGGTTCCGCGTGTTCAAAGATTCCACGAGGTCAACCAGCAGATACGCAGCTGTTGCGGAGTGCCGCGCCGCGCGCTTAGACGCCCTCCGACTAGTGAGCCTCTTTTGTTCAGTTGTAAAATAAACGTCGTTCGATGCTCGAAAATTATTTTCTTGCGAAAGCAATACTACGCTAGGTACAACCGTCATTCAGGGTAGCCCGTGGCCCGTCGCGCCGCTTGTCTCCTCTTTCGTCTCGCCCTTGCGCTAGCGCCAAGGAGCATGCTCAAATTTATTGTTATCTTAAACAATAAGTCCAGGGATAACGGAATGTAAAATAAATCCTTGGATCGCTAAACCGCACCGAGACGCTGGTAGAATATCTGCGATACAAGCAAGTTTCTCTTCACAGCTGTGTAGCGGCAGTCGCCACGGTGCGTCGCGGCTCATCTAGCTCCTTTGCTAAGGCGGCGCCGTAATTAATGATATCTCCGTTGCATTGTGAGACAAAGTGATTTACAGTAGGCACTTCTATGAGCAGTCCGTTTGCTACAGCGCTGCTCAATCCCCAAGCGTCGTCTGAATTGTGGTGCCGATGCGAAATAATATAGGAGCGACGACCAGGGAGTGCACTCGGCCAGAGCGTGCGTATACGTCCGTCGCGCTCGCTGCCGGCCCCGTTCCTGCAATCTCGCTTCATCTGGCGCTGCAGGTGCTGTGAACTTGTCTGATTTCATGATGTGGCTGCTGAAACCGGACCATTTTGCAGCGTTGCGTTGAACAGCGCATCGTGCAAACTAAGCTGCAAAGACGGGCAGCAGCCGCGGTATACGCATGCGTTTGTCGTGCGCCGATGGGCGATGCTCGAAGGTTGTATAAACGCGGTGTGAACTAAGATTGTACTCTATACAATGCCTATTCCATTTGTTGCTATTGAAACGTGATCTAATAAATAAAGGTCAGTTGTTAAAGCAGGCCAACTCCTGCGCTTTTCGCACTCGGGGGCCGATTTCCGACTCGCGCAAATGCGCTAACTTCGCTTTCGCTATCGACGTACTCAACAAAATTTTTCGTAAGGCCTTCTTTGTTTTTTGTTTTTTTGAACTGTTGGTTGCTCGAACGCGTACGGTAAGTGTCCAAGGCGTTTTACATTGCTCGGATAATCAATAACATTTTAAATCGAGCTGTCGAGTCGCCTGAAGAACGCACACGCAGGCAGCCCGAGAATGACGTCAAACAGCGGCGTTTGCTTGGAAGGCGGACCCGCTGGTGCTCGTTTTCTTGTAAAAACGGTCGTTTGTGTTCATTTCTGCCGTTCTTAAGTATGATAGTCATGTTCAGCGGACAAACAAATTATAAATAGCCGCCCAAAACGTTTTTTTTTTTTTTTTTTTTTTTTTTTTTAAAAAAGTTTCAATTTACCAATTATAAAATGCCGCAGAGAACTCTTTTTTTTTTTTGCGAAAAATGTTTATGGAGTATCGTCTTCGCTCTTCTTTTGCCGTCATGGTGTAGTGTCTGTCTCCGCCGTGGTGGCTCAGTGGTAAGAACATGGAGTAAAGGCCCTTCACACTTGCGACTTGAGATTGTGTGACCATTTTGGTCGGAAAGGGAGTGCTGCAAATGGTCGCATTGCCCAAATGAAAGCGTCAAAAAAAAAAAAAAATGACTGGGCAGAGCTCGGCAGGCGGCATTCACTTCCAGCCAATGCAGGCCCAAAAGTGGGCTCACGGTTGGCTGACGATTACGCTGGTGAATAGTTGCCCAAATGCTTTCAGCCAGCTATCGGCAAATGGCGGATAAATCGGCACCCAAAGCATACCCAAAGCTCGGTTACCAAGCGTGGCCCAAAGTAGAGCCTCAGTTGGCGGCTGTCACCCGTTAATAATTAGAGGGGTATTATTAACGATGCGCCCTTAACGGTGCGCACACTCCCAGACACCCTTTGAGTGAGTGGGGGTAGCTGTTCCGGTCGCAAAGGAGATGCCCTCGACCTGCGTGGCAAGCTCAGCCGGAATTCAACTACCTTGTGGTGACAGAAGGGGGTGGTCGTTTGGTGCCCAGCGGTCGCCGGTTCAAACCAGAGAAAGGATCGGAGTCAGAAGTAACAAACAAAACACAATTTATGCACAGCAAGAGACGATACAAAGGAATACACAAGATCACTTGAAATGGTTCACAGAATACAAACGCTAAGCATGCAATTACACAGGTATCCAATAACGTAGAGGCTTTACAACAGATGAAACACGAGAGTGTACATAAACAAACACCAAATTGTTCACCGGGCACTGTTGCAGTCCGACGCCTCAAGAGTCACGATGTGGCCGCCATACGAGACGAGCGCCGCTCCCTTGAAAGTCCGTGGGCTTGCCAGCAGCGGGTGATCCCCGGGAGTCCAGCCGAAGCACAGGCGAATACGTCGCAAAACACGGACGAACTGACTGACTGACCAGGGTTGCCAGGTCCAAAAAACGAAAAGTAGCCACAAAAATGGGAAAAGTAGCCAGAAAGTAGCCAACCAGAGGAAGAGCAATAAAAAGTAGCCAAAAAGGAGCCATGGGGCCATGCATGCGGCAGTAAATAGAGCGCTCACTGCAAAAAGACAACCAAAAAAATTCGTTTAATAGTTGTTTTATTGCAACGCTCGTGAAGAAACAAATGCCAGTTGCGTCTTATAGCAACCAAATCACGTAGAAAAGTTTTCTGAAAAAAAAAAAAAGCTGGCTGCGTAACACGGCGATATTATATAAACAGACATAAAACTAAACTGACCAGATAAACACAAGTGTTATTAAAAACTTCTCTGTGATGATTAGAAACAGTATAAAATGCACAAAATTATGTCCACGAAAAGGTAAGTATAAAATGTTAGTGGAGTTGGACGTCTCAAACAATGGCTACAAAAGGAGAATACGACGAAACGAAACTGCAACCACTCAGGTACGATGTTCAGGCCTGTCGTAAATAGTTGAGTTGACCTTCTCAACCATGGTTTGGGTTTATCAAGGATACGGCCAATGTGCAGGGGGTGTTCACATGATCACACACACTTCTTTTTGATCATGACTACTAGACGTTGGACGGGAACCTTCGGTTTTTCAAGTATAATATTACATTATCGAGAGGCGTTTGCCTTGCCTAGAGATATAGAAATCATTCTTTCATGGGTATACGGAGTATATTCGTAAGTTCCTTGACACCAGTGCCTAATAATGTTCGGCGAATTGCGGTCAATGAATGGTTGTCCCCGCTCATTGATCGCATTGAAAGTGCGCAACTGTTTTATTCAGTGAACAAACTAGAGTGCAAAAGCCACTTTCACACTGATAAGACAAACCTATGGACGGAAGATGCACTCATGACAAATTTATTGTCAGCGGGTGCACGCTAAATAAGACCTACTGCGCGCAAATATGCACGGGCAAAGAAAAACATTTCGAAGCAGTTCGTGGTAAGCCTAGCTAGTGTGTTAGCTCGGTTGTTGTGATGTTTATCTAAGTTTGGCTAGCTAGCATAATACGTTTACACTTGCCCCTTAGTTGGCCATCTATAATGCGAAGTTCCGCTTTAAGTGCAGTTAAATAATTAGCACTAATTAATTCGGTTTGATAACTAGCACAACTCATTTGCATTCAACCTAAGCTTTCGAAAGGTATATGACTCGATGCTATAATTCCAATTGTGGTTTTGATTGCATATAGCTCACTAATGCAAATATGGATCGCTAATTGAGAGCATTTGGATTCATCATAAGCTTTTCAACGGTATATGACTTGATCGTCTAGCTCGAAGTTTAGTTTTATACAAAATTAACTAATTAACGCAGATTAATGAGGATCGCTAACTACCACAGTGCCCTTACACTTGACCTAAGCTTCCCAACGGGATATGACTCGATGCTGCAGCGCAAATTTGGGTTTCAAGTGCGATTTACTAAATATTTAATTTGGCCGGTATTTGGTCAAAATAAGTGTATAATTAACCAATGATCCAAACTCAAGGTTTATCACGTGACATATACTATGCTTAGCCAAGCTAGCTTGAAAGTAGCGAAATAGACTAAACGGCCGCTTTGGCTTTCTCTGATCTTAAAGTTTAAAGCACCAGCTTGGGTCGTTTTCTCGTTTTGCAAAGTTTTACAGCGGTGATGGAGTTCACGCTCAAAAAAAAAAAAGTACAAAGTCAGAGGCAGTACTAGATCCTGGAGCGCAGACCTGGCCCAAAAAGCGCGCGCTTCACTGATTGCTGTGGCCGGCCGGCGGGCGCCAGGGAGAAAAAGCGTGTCGTGCGCAGAGCTCACAGCCGCCGCACCATCTTAGCCGCGCGAGGAGAATTGAGGAGGAAAGCGCGGCGCGGAGGAGAGTGTCGCTACTTTCAAATTATCAAGGGATTTTGGTGGATGGATGTTAAGAGCATCCCCTTTGAAACAGGGTGGAGACAGTCGTCATCATGCACAGTTGGTTGTATTGCAGCGCTACCGTTGATAGATTTGCTATCTGTCTGTCCATAAAAACGAGCATCCTGAACAGCGCGCAAACGGGCTCGTTGGAATAGGCGAAAATTTTTCAAAAGTAGCCAGAAAGTAGCCAAGTAGCCAACCTAAATTTTTTGTCGCCAGGCGGCTCAGAAAGTAGCCAATTTGGCGTAAAGTAGCCAAATCTGGCAACCCTGTGACTGACTCAACAAGCGGCGCGGTCGCTTTAAATAGGGCGCGCCGCGTCTGTTTGTTAACACGCGCCAAAGCTAGCGCGCACACACACATAGCTTCGCTGGTTATAGCTCCCTCTTCTCCTCCCGTCGAGCCGCGCGTCGTCATTGGCCAGGTCCCATAGAACCTTCTCGAAAGGCCTGGCATATTCCAAGCCGATGAACCACCGTCCTCCCCGGGCAATGGGGAAGAGGGTCACGGCAACGCGTACAAAGCTACGCGCTCTCCCGCGCGGGGAAGGGGGCTTTTCTCTACATGCTTTCCACGCGACGCCGTGCCGGCTTGATGAAAATGGGCGCCGATTTCGTGACAGCGGCCCATGAGGTTGGCCAAATACTTGGAGCCAGACACATATCGGCAAATGATAGGGGTTTTTTTGTAACAATATTTATTGCACTCAATAGTTGGCAGCTAAACATGGCCCGAAGTAGGGCTGTGGTTGGCTGCCCACGAAGTTGGCCAAGTAAGATATGTTTTTTTAGTGAATGAATTTCCGTAATGTTCACACAGATGCGGCAGAATGATTTTTAAAATAAAAAGCAACATCGGCATGCATGCCCTTTTTTATTTTCTATTTTTGCCGTCGCCAGCTTAAAAATAATATAAGTAACTTCTCTCAACTTGTGAGGGTCACTGGCTTGAAATGAGCACCTCACGCTGAGGATATATAAGCTTGTTGAAAGTTATTGATAAGTGTGTGGGTGGTGTCTTGCTTCGTAGTGTTTCTATTGGTGCAGTACATCTCGCATGATTCGAATATGATGTCTCTTGTCGCCACGGAATCGCCTGTGTTATGTTCACTGCCAGACATTGCTCCTTGCAATCTGTCGTATGAGAAAGTTGCTGATTTGTTTCAGCTTTTCAGTGTATTCTGAGGTTACCATTTTTTTTTTCGCAGAGAACGCACGTGTTTTGTTGGCAATGTTACGGACTGCCGTTTGAAATTATTCAGGCATTTTGCGTTGCTAGAACGGACATTGTCTACACAAAGAAGAATGGGAAGTGCCTTCATCAAGGACAAACTACGGAATGCAAATGCTGTCAAACATTATTCCCAGATTGTTAAACAGCCTTGCTTCAAATGTAACAATGCATGATTATATTAGAAATATTAACGTGTTGTATAGTTGATTTGAATTGTCGTGTTTTCTTCCTGCTATATGTAGATTTGTATTCTATATGCTCTGTATATAAATACAAATCTTTGCAACACTTCAGTACAGGATGTAGCTGCTTCTTCGCAGTGTAAAATTTGCATGTAATTGCTGTTAATCTGTATTATTTCTATTTGTAGCTGTGTTTTTCACATCTGTGTTTTTATTTTTTATTTTGTTTCACGGAACGCTTTTACTGTCTGCCCTTGCCCTTATGTATTAGAGGGCGCGAGCTTGTCAGGCTGTCGACAAGGCAGCTTTTTTCTCTCGCCCCCTCATGCGCTTTCAGTACGTGAAATAAACGAAATGAAATGAAATGAAAGGTTGGGCTCTGATCTTGATCCAGCCATACTAGGATGGCCATGTCGCTTGTCGACGTCGGGCCTACATATGGCCAACGTGGGCCCTACTATGTCGACCTGTTTAAGGCAATAACCAAAAACGACCTCGACTCAACCTTGCTGGGGCCTCTGTCGGTCATGTTGCATGCTGCCATTGGGCCAACTAAGGGCCACGGTCGATTTTTCACTTGGGTGGTGGTCGAAAAGCGACAGTCGCAGGCCGTTCGAACATTGCTCAATTTTCCAGCTTTGCGACTGCTGGTCGCACCGGTAACCAATCTGCGGCTCAACTGAAGTGAACAGAAGTTAGTTTTACATCCGGCTGCGGTGAACAGTGGATGATGGTGGTGACATTTAAGGAAGGGGTACTGGTCGCATCTTATATTGGCCATCTTTGTGGCATCACTCTTGACGACCAGGGGGAAGGGGATTTCGGGGAGGGGAAGGGGTGGGGCCAGTTGGCTGGCGCCGCCTTCAGACGCACGTGGCACTATAGACCCACGCAGGCCTACAGGGTACAAATGAGGCTGGACTGATCCAGAAAATTCAGGAGGAGCCGGTGTGCCCAAAGTTGGTTCCGAGCCGGGAAAAGCAATTGCACTTTCGTATCAACAGGGAGTCCAATATTCCGGTAGCCAGCCAGAAGTTGCAGTCAACGGCTAGCAGAGGCTAGGCATACTAGGGGCAAGTGCTCCAGTGATCGGTACGTGTTACCGCAAAGAGGGGCAGGCTGGGGTAAGAGCTCGGGTGCAGGCGTACATGCGAGAAGGAGTCCATGTACAGCCTATGCGCAGGCGCAAGAGGGGGATTTGTCCCTTCAGGGAAGTTTATCCAAGAGTCGTTGGAGATGTGCTCCAGCGGCTGTACGGCAGTCTGTATGGAAAAACCTCACTGTCTTCCTCAAAGGGGTCTTGAGAAGTCGAGAGGTGTGACATCCTTGGTAACAGGGGCACCGCTGTCGTACGCCGCTTTGGCCAGGGCATCTGTCTCCTCATTGCCCCGGACTCCAGTATGTCCTGGAACCCAATGTAGGGCCAGTTGATACCCTGAGTCCTGAACGGCAAGGCGTTGGACTCGGAGGATGTTCATTGGGAGGTTGATGCCGTGATGGTTAGTCAACAACTGCAGAGCAGATCTCGAATCGCTCAGAACGTTCGCAGGTCCAAGTGGGACGCTGGATTCGATGAACTGTGTGGTTAGACGGAGACCGGCGAGCTCCGCAGCAGTTGAACTAGCTGGGAATGACAGGCAACAAGGCTTAGACTGGCCCAGCTGAGATGCTGTGATGGCTGCAGCCGCTTGCCCAGTAGCAGGCCGAACGGAACCATCCGTGAAGAGGAGGGTAGATCCACTGCACTCCTCAAGGAGAGCTGCGGTTGTCTGCTGGAAGGCAGCAGCGCGGATGTGACGCTTGGAGTTACCATCCGTACCCAGGAAGACCTGCTCCACTGCAGGTCTTCCAGGGCAACATGGTCGATTGGGCGGAGGGGGCAACACGGGAAAACCTGGAGCTGCTCCAATGGTTTCCTGTACACTGCTGACACCTTCCCATTCGAGAATGGTAATTGCTGTGCAGCCGTGCTAGGAGTGCGGCCCCGGCCTGGAGCATGGCTGGTACGGTCGATGTGGGTCAGTCCCCCCTGAGCAAGGAGAAAGTCCAGAGGTTAGATACCAGCTTTCGCAAGCATGACAGGAATCTGTGATTACTGAGGAACTGCGAGGAATCGTCGAATCCAGCGCCTTTGAATCGTATCGAGTCGACTCGATTACACCGGAGGGAGACGAAGGGGAGGGCGTAAAGGATAACCGATGTCGCCGCTGCCTCGAAGAGCCTGATTTCCCAAGTGGTCGAGCAACCATTGCCTCTTGCGAGGAGGCGCTGGACTGCTCTTCCGACACGGTCCAGATGAGGCATGAAGAATTTATCTGCTGGGATCCAGGTAAGCAGGCCATCAATTGTGAGAGCTAGGTATTTCACCTGGCATTTCCAAGGCAGGGTGGCTCCTCCGACATACAAAGCTGCAAGTCGGCGGGTGCGCTCCTTGCTCCTCTGGTATGGTAGACCTGGGCCTCGAACTTGGTAGCCGAGAGGGTAAATCCCTTAGATGCTGGGAATTGTGCTGGACGCCATCAAGTGCCTGTTGCAAGGCCCTCCTAGCTGAGATGATCTGCCTCTTTGGAGCCCGGATCCAAAGGGCAATGTTGTCTGCATAGATGGGGCAGGAGACCTTGTGACTTCTGATCTGCCGAACAGAGTTTGGCAGGCCGGCCAGGATAAGGTTCACCACCCATGGGCTGTTGACCGATCACTGGGGAACACCAGATGTAAGGGGGCGAGGGGAGCTGAACGCTTGTCCAACTCGAACTTGCATGGCGTGATATACAGAGGAAGGGCCGAGATAAATTGCCTTAGTTTCCCAGTTGACCCGAGGACGTCCAGTGCCTGCTCAATGATGGAGTGAGGCAGGTTGTCGAAAGCAGACTGGACATCCAGGAGGACCAGGAAGACAATATCTCCAGAATGTTTGGCTTCCTCGAGGGTGGAGACCACATCTGCAATGGAGTCTCCAGTACAGCGGTGCTTCCGGTGCTGGTGAACAGCCAATAATTAAAGATCGACACTTGTTACTCCGAACAAGACCAATCAGGAAAGCTATCCGGGGGTCACTTTTGCAAGTGTGAACATCGGTCGAGCCAGATTCGAAGGACTCTGGTCGAGCTGAGCGGCTCCCTGGTCGCATGCGACAGCCGTTGCACAGCCAACGAGATTCGCAAGTGTGAATGGGCCTTTTAAAGGACTACAGACACTAAGTTTTGGTGGCAGTTTTCTTCTTGTTAATGAGGCGTAAGTCATTCCTGTATATTGATCCGCGCGCAGTTTTCGCTTACGACCCCTAAATAACTTATATTTGAGTTTTCTTTTCTCGCCAGTTTCGGTTTCGATATCCGAGAGATGGCTGTGACGTCACAATCGTGTCTTGATACGCGGCATGAAAAAAAGAGCAATAGCTCATTCTTTACTTGTAAGGATTCCTGTTCTTAAGGAAGGCTGGCTTTATCATTGTAGTGAATCAAATGACACAAAAATTATTATATTGCTGCACTTTCATCCTTCGCATGACCTAGACTAGACTTGACTCTGACGTCATAGCCATCGCTCGGCTCTTGGAACCGAAACCGAAACATGTGAAAAAAGAAATTCTATTATAAATTATTTAGCAGTCGTAGGCGAATGTGAAGTGGTGATCCGTGTACAGTTATGTCCTAGGCATCATTATAAATGATAATACACGAATCCAAAAATGATCTGTCTATAGTCCTTTAAGGGGTGAATAAGGAGGCTGTAGCCCAGGGCCCCATTTAGAGCAGTGTCAAGGTAAAGGGATCTATTTATTCTAACCTACTTCCGAGCCATATATGGAACTACAAATAGTAGTACTTCGGGCGACAAATTTGAAGCGATAAAACTGGCAGGGTCCTGCGTATACCTGCCTAATGTAAATTTCTTTAGCCCGATCAGTCGGGGAGACGCGATCTGTCCTGCAAAAATGAATTCCCCGTCATCCACTGGGCGTCTTCTTTATGTGAAAGTATGCGTTTACTTACGGATTGAGGAAGGGTTTTAGAGCGAGAGCTGTGTTACGCCAGGTTGCGTCAAAGTCATCGGGTGAGACAATTTGACCATGAAGCCAGAAGGGCCATGAACTTTGACATGGAAACTTAACAACAAGCGTAACCAAACCAAACAGAGCTCTCACTCTTTATCTATGTTTAAAATAGTTAAACATCCATAATTATTTTTGTAGTCTGCCTCAAACCCTCCGTTCACTGGCCTCGCGATAGGTGAGGCGAGTGAGGAAACATTTTTACAAATTAGGGGGGTATTTAAGCTCCGCGCCGCCGTTAAGAGTATAACGCGCGATAGCGTTTCAAACAGAGAGAGAGAGAGAGACAGACGATGTTTTAATGTTATAATTTTTATTTTTATAATTTTCTCTTACTGCCTGCCAGGCGATGACGTCACCGCCAAGCTCGGACGCCGCTTATTTTAACTCGATGCGTCCCAGAGCGCGTTAAGCAGAACTCACTTCTTACGATAATCCGTGTCTCCGGCTCGCTTTTGTCGCAAATTGGCACCGAATGTAACGCCCGCATCTCGGCATTTTCGGACCGCCTGACCCCCGTTGCCTCTCTGCCCTCGGTTTCAGAGTATCAGACTAGATGCACCATCCGCACTCATAGAAGGCTGCGAGCAGGAGCAGGCACTGAATGTGGGTATACACGTGAATAATCTGTCGCATTGTAGCATCCGTGCGTAATTATCACGCGAGGTAACGCACGCGCTAGCTGTTAGGGAGGATGGTGAGAGGAGGGCACACCGCGGCCAACCCACTGTATCCCAGCAGGGTGCCTAGTCTCCCACAATGACGCCACTGCGGCCTTTCCTCTTTCCTCTTGGCTAGCCGGGGGCCCTCCTCTCGACAGTCGTAAATAAGTCCGGGAGGAGTGCGCCTCCCGCGATTTCCTCTTGTCTTTCGGCGGGTGAACGGGCCCAAGCGCGGTTCAGATCTGCAGGGGAGACCGTCACCGGCATCGGTCGGCCATCGTACGCACTAATCGCTGTGGGCCGTGAGTACGAAGCCACGTGAAGTGAGCAGAGTGTTGCTCTCTCCGTTTAGGTGGTTTTAATGGTCTTAAGGTGAAAGCCTTTTGAGGCTAATGGTGCGTCGGCAGCAACGTTCTTAGAGACTAAGGTCGGCAGGAAATAGTGATTGATAGAGGGTATAATAGAGATTTGTAGAGGTTATAATGGCTAATAATGACAAATGTCTTGTAATGACCCGTATGTCTAACGACGATCTTGTAACGACTACAATTGATGAGAAATGAATAAAAATTCCACCTTCACACCTCATGTCAAAAACACAAATTATCTGCCCTGCCACGGTAGCGCAGTGGTTAAGACACCCGACTACTGTGTCGGAGTACCTGGGTTCAAACCTGACAGCCAGCGGCTGTGTTTCGATGGAGGCGAAACGGAGGCGTCCATGTGCTGTGCCGTGTCAGTGCACAATAAAGATCCCCAAACGGTCGAAATTATTCTGAAGCCTTCCACTAGGGTACCTCTTTCTCTCTTTTTGCTTTCACTCCCACCTTCCACCCTTCCCTTGTGTAGTTCTGGTGTCCACAGAACAAGTGTGACAAATACTGCACCTTTCCTTTCCTGTAAACCAGTAGTTGGTTTACAGGAGAGAAAAGACATAGTATCTGTCACATTTTCTGTAATTGGTTCACAGGAAAAAAAGGTGCAGTATCTGTTGCACTTTTTCTGTGGACACCTGAAACGAGCTGTAAGGAAATTTGTGCTTCAGTTATTTGCTGACTTTTTAAGGCCTTCAACTTGGTAAACTATAACATATTAAGAAAACTGGAAATTTGTGGCATTCGTTGAGAGGCATCAATGTTAACTAAGTCTTACTTTATCACATAGGCGACAAATAGTGCAGATAATGACAAAATCCAACATGAAAGCTTTGCACCCTGGGGTACCTCAGGGAAGTATATTAGGACCTTTATTTTCTACATTATACATTAATGACATTGTAAATATTGACCCTAAAGCAAGGTTTATAGTATACACAGATGACACGTACAACAATACTATTTGCAGGAGCAGACATCTCAGATTCCGTTTCAACCTGTAATAACACTATCAAAGTGTTGGAAAGACGGTCATCATCAAATGCCACGCATATAGTAAATGGAAATAAAACTAAGGTAGTGATATTCAGATCCAAAAACAAAGTACTGACAGCACACGAAGATATCATAATGAATGCACATAAGATAGAGATAGTTGACAATTATAAGTGTCTTGGTGTGATTTTCTCATTTAATATGACCTGGGAAAAACATATCCTCTATATAGCAAAGAAACTAGCATAAATAACTGGTATGGTAGGTAGAATTAGATGCTATCGTCTTTCTATATAAATATAAAAATTATGTTATATAACATAATTTTCTGCTCGAACCTTAGTTACTCTCATCTAGTTTGGAGAACAGCCTCTTTCTCAAACCTACAGCTCATTCACTTTCTGCAAAAGAAGCATGTCCGGCACATCTACAATAAACCATATGGAACTAATAGTAGGAACCTTTTCTGCAAATCTCGTATCATCAAAATATTTCACCTATATATATTCTGTCTCACAGTGAAATTTAAATTTGAAGTACAGTCAGGGACAAAAGTTTGCAGGATCCGGATTAGTGGAAAAGCATTTATTTCTTCATTGCCTCGCTAGTTTTTCCTGTGGCATAGTTTTTCTGAACGAACCGTGTCCCTTCGTGATTGAGCACATTTGATTCACTATGTTTGCCCATGCACACAGAAATAAATATTTTTTCATGAACTTACGTCCTGCAAGCTTTTGTCCTCGACTGTACAGAAGCATGTACTATAGCACTACTGCACCGGAAAACTCCATATTATCCATTGCGATTGCCAGAATGGGTTGCGCACATGCCTTGTGTTATATGTTGCCTTCAGTTTTTAATAACTACTTAATTAGTGACATAAATATATATGATGTATATATGATGCGTGGTATATGGCTATACATATTTCGCATCTGTTGTCTTGCTGCAAACTTTCCTTTTTTTTCATCACATTGGTTTGTGTGTCACTCCTGCAATCTGTGCTGTTTTTGTGCAATATTCTTCCACATTATTAACCCGCAGCTTTTCAAACGACTGGGTTAGCGGGCCAGTCAAGATGCTAAATGGCAGCTTTTTTCCGCAGCCCTTTCATGTACTTACACATACATGAAAAAAATAAAGATTTGATTCGATTTCCCACTAACCCAAATCCCTGTGCGGAAACCTGCAGCCCTGCAGACACACAAGTGGACAGCTGTCACTAAGCATGCCCATTGTGCACAATCAATTCATCTGAGACACGTGATGTGGTGACAAGCATGGTATGTGATAGTGTACAGTGGTTGTAGCGTTGACAATGGCTTTACACCTGCAGCAACAGATCTTGAAAAACATATTGCATAGTTTCCATTTACTTTTGAGGCAGGCATACCAAAGGTAATAGCATTACCTATATAAGCCATCAATCTGTACTGTGTGCATACAGCAGTTATGGCCCCAGAAAAACATGCATTCACTTTTCTTGTTGCCTACATATAAAAAAAAAAAAAAAAAGCAGAGCTCACCTATATGATACCCAATACAAGCACCTGTAATTACGGGGCAGGCAACTGAAAAACAGTATACATATTTTGCTTTTGTTGCTTTGGCTATTAAAGCAATTAACTCACACTGGCGCTATGAAATGAGCACCGGCAACAAAACCTAAGGTCTTGCCACAAGGAATGGCAGAAATTTAAAAAAAAATGGCAGCGCAAATCAACAAGAATGTAGACAGCAATACAGTATGTGCACAAACATTTAATGCTGTACAGTTTGACAAACATTAAATGCATATTCCACCTGATTCTCTGCATCTGATAAATCGGAGCCGAGTACATATCAGACTGGTATCTTAAATATGAAACTATATTGAAAGGTCAGAAAAAGTGCAAAATGTAGCTGTCCATTGAATAAGTACCACACGAATACCTTTGTCATCAGCGAAGAATTTGTTAAGATGAGGTGCTTCAGAAATAGCCACATACTTAGGCTTCAATTATTACTTAATACTTCTTCCAAAATCAAAAATGATTATGACAAATAGGTATTTGTTTCAACTACCCTAGATGTTAGCTTGAAGAGATCGCACTTTCAAATTAAAAAGTGCAGGATAGATTTACTGAAAATATAATTTTTATTGAAAGCCATGAGTGAATGGAACAGGTTGCCCCGAGAAGTTGTGTCCACGGTGGCCAACCAACAAATCTTTTGCCACGTTGTATACATGATATTCATGCTTTTGTTTGCTGGTATAATTAACTGCATTCAAATTATGCTGCATTAAATTTTCTGTGTATTGCTTTTATTTAACTTTCACCTGTGTAGCAATCTCTACCCCACCCCCCACCCCCCTCCACATTTCTTAATGTCAAACAAAAATAGCACTATGGGTAAAATGGAAACAAATCATCACATGGCTACCAAAACAAATTAAGAACATGCATTTCAGTTTCACACAGGACCAAATGTGCTCGTTTTCCAGACTACTGTCAAGCCTACGCACGTGAGCCTTGCCTGTCTGATGGCAAAGTTTAGCTGAAATGCCAAGATAAAATGAAACATAAACCTGCAGAGACATTCTATATGTAGAAACTGCATCATGGACATCATGGTCATGTGCAAAAATGAAATGCATGTTTTAATTTATTCTGGCAGTCAGGCGATTTGCTGTCGGCTGTTTGATTTACCATCTGCTTGTTTCTGATAGCTTGATTTTTCAAATTCAGGTTCTGCTTGAGTGCAGACACCAATGCAGACAAAGGAAGAAGATGGCAGACAGAACACTGGTGTAGAATCCAAGCTGTTTATTGGGTAATCTTGCCCCCACAAACAGATAAATAACTGTGTGACGATGATAGAAGCAAGAACATTGGACAGTTGTCAGTTACAAAAGAAGACTCTCTAAAATGCTCAACTGAAAAGTGGTGACAAACTTTCAAGTTAAGACACCTGTAACACCTACGAAAAACTCAAAAAGTATGGAAATACTTGTGCATGATTACAAACGTTGGCGAGAAAGTGGGTCTTGCCTGGAGTGACAAATTGACAAGGCCATGTGCAGGTGGCTTTGAACAAAGAACATGAAAAATAAACATTACAATTGGTGCCTCTCAAAGCGCCGCTGAAAATTGGTGCACATTGTCTTCATTTCTGAATCCGATTTCAGTTTACTGCTCTTGCTTCTTGAATAATGAGCCAGCAAGCCTAGAAACATGCACTACTCAGTGATAGAAGTGTTGGGAAAAATAACAGAATCCAGCATCAAATTTTCAAATACAATACAATTTTTCTTTTCAGACTTTTTCTACCGAGAGGTCTTGGTATCATCTATCTAGTCACCCAATGTTGCCATGCAGGGTAGTAGTGGTGAATTTAATTGTAATGCAAGGGGCGAAATGTCTTGCACTTAGCTGTTTGAACCATAACATACACTTTTTACATATTGCACTAGCTGCGAGGAGCAATTTTATGCTCTCCATCAATTTTCTGCATGTATTGGGGTTTCTATGCTGTTGACTCCAACGACCTTTAAAGATTTAAAATTCCAAAGCATTTCAAAAAGCTCCTTTAATAATTGTTGCCCACTACTAGATTCCATACAGAGGCAGGCGTAAACAAAAAGGAGAAAATTAAGTGGTTTCATAAGTAATAAATATTTTTACAATTTAGCAGACACACATGTACGAATGCAAAAACATAATCACAATGAATCATGATTATGCATGTTTGTATATACTCTGCACCTTACAGTATGTGACTTTTAAAGTGCTAAGTAATGCTACACTGCACAATGTATATATAACTCACGACCATGAATGACAATACAGAATGTTACATTTTCGTCATTCATGACTATACATCCCTTCAGACATACACTGTGGCAACGTCATCCAAACTTCAAGCTATGGATATGGCACCACAGCCAACTGTCATGCTAATGGGACATCTCATAGGTTGATTTGCATTATACAGATTTTGCTTGCACACATCTCTGTAGTTTAGGATAGTGTAAATTGATTGTGACAGGTGCCTGTTGGCAGATGGATTTAGGATGTCATTTTTCAAGGGCCACTGCGTTTCCCCACATAGTGGGGTTTCTAATGGTTTCGCATCTACTGATTCAACTTACCATGACAGGTTGCTGTTAGCAGGTGGTTTTGTGATAGCACTTTAAATTACACAGAGTTTCCCTAGTAATGGGGGCTTGCAATGCTTTTGAGTTAGGTTGACTCGATTGTGGAAGAAGGCTGTTTGCATGTGGCTTTACGACACCCCTTTTATTGTGCTAGCACTGGAGCTTCTACTTACGTGAAAAGCCACTGTTTGTCTATCTGGTCCTCCTCATCAGCATGATGCTGGCAGGTAGTAATTGGCAGGTGGCGTGGCCATCTCCATCCTGTAATCCATGTCACTGGCCAAACACCACCTGCCAAAGGCATGCTTGTGATTTTGGTGCTATGGATGCCATCTCCAGCTTTTATGCCAATTGGACACAATGCCATCACATTAAAGAACTGCACTCAGCCCTTTGTTTCTGTGAATTAAAAAAATGAATAAATATACCAACTTTAAAAAAAGGCTGCACTCCTTCTGCAAACAAAGTCCAAAATATGCATTGTGCACTCACCCCTTTGACCCCTCCCCCCTACCACTTAAGAATTGCCCGTAAGCTGGCTTTAAAGCATTCTGAGGAAAATTAAAATTTTGGCTCCTTTACCACTCTAAGTCTGCAAGAGCGATAAATTATACAAAAAGTAGTCCGAGTATTTCTATCAAGACTGCAAGGCGCTAGCTATCTTTGCCATACACTTATCAAGCTCTACTTAAAATAGATTCCTAATGTTACTAATTTTCTAATCACAGAAGTGGCAAGTCGAGACTAAGCAAGATAAAACTTAAGATTAATGAAAAAATAAAGGAGAGTTTTACTATGCCAACACTTAATTTAACGAGCAAAAGCAATAGTTTGGCATAGTTTATCTTGGCAGCTGGCTAATGTAGATAACATCCCTGCCTTCTCATCCGCTGTTGTTCGTGCTGCTTGGCGTGGCATATCCCAGCCTCTGACAACTGAACTCATCAGACTCATCATGTAGTTTATAAAGTTGAAACATGTGACACATACATCCCTGCTGACATCCCACAAATGTAAACAAAAGCAAAGACAAGTAACTTTAAGACAGGTGATGTCGCAGAAACTGCTGACCGATCAATGCCCGGCCATGTCACCTGCCAACTACCACCTGCCAGACACATGCTAACTTTTTGGCCAGAATCCCAACGCAGGATTTTTCGCAGAATGGGTCAACCCTGCTTCAGTGCTTGGACACGTATTAATCACAGAATGCCACCATTTATACATACCGACACCACCTTTATGGGCATATTTACAACACGAATAGGCACATACAGATAGTAGCACTGGTAGGTGCTGCTAGTAAGAATTATGTCCAGTATGTGCACACCACTCGGTAATCACCTGCATGCACTCCTGCTACTTCAATATGCGAAATGCATCCACTGTAGCCATACAGGAGATCAAGCATTCCAAAGTTCTATGTTTCCATATGCCTGAATGAACTGGCACCTTTCAAACAAGTGGCACAGGAAAGACTACAAAAATGCTTGAAGCAACAGTTCAGCCTAGGGCTTGCAAGACTGTGTGCATTAACAGTTTGGAACCAAAAGGCACTATGACTGCTTAGACTTCTTAGCAGGCGTTGGCTCTTCGCTTTCTTGGAAAACCGGCTTGGGCTGTGTTGAAGCGTAGGCAGGCGTCACCCAATAAGGGTTCTCAGCTGCCTCCTTGGCATATTTGAGGATGGCCTCGCGTGGGTCCACATTGTCATCTACACGCTTAGTGGTACCTAGGTTGCGCACAATATATGAAGACAACGTGTTGCCTGCTGAAGCAATTCGGCCTCCTTGGCCGGGGCCTGTCACTGGAAGATCAGGCCTCTGAGACAGCACAGGATCCTTGCGTGCCTTTTCCAGACGCTTACGTGAGCTGCGTGGTCGCTCCTCACGAAACAGCGGCAGTGCATGCGGTGTGAGCACTTGTGCCTGTGTGAGGCCCTGTGGTGTTGGCCTGGCCCGGGCCACCTTCGATGCGCATAGCAGTGCACCATGGTGACTGTGGGCTGTGTCGTACAGCAGGCGCACCTCTCCGCTTGCCAACCCCACCAGGAGTTGATTGAGGCGTGCATGCCACATGATACGGGCCACTGGTGATGGCAGCTGGAGTCGCAGCACTTCATGTGTGGTGTCACGCTCAAAGAACACTAACTGGCCCTCACCGTTAGCATTCGAGGTGGCCGTGTACATGACCCGGTCGTCTGGGCTAAAGCCGCAGTCGGTGGCCGGGTACAAGTTGTCGAGCTCTTTAAACGTGTGCAACGCAGTAGCCCGCAACGCGCGGAGGTCCCACAACTTGAGCGTGTCATCACATGATCGCGTGGCCAACTGGCGGCCGTCATGAGCGAACGCCACGCAGCTTACGTCGGCTCCCCGCTTGTGTGCCTCACGAACAGTGCTGCTGGGGTGCACCAGTGTGCGCCGCTGGTCCCAAAACTGCAGTGATCCGTCCTGGCAGCCAGCAACAAGAAGTTGGCCGTCCCGGCTGAAGCGGCACGTTGATGGGATGGCCCTAAGACCACCCTGCTGTTTGGTTTTCACCAACGCTTTGTGGCCGTTGGGCTTGTCCACGTTCCACAGCCGAAGCGTGCCGTCATTGGCGCAAGTGAGAAAGTCTTCACGGCTGCGCGGGTGCCAGCAGCCGTAATTGAGCATGGCCACGTGACCTTTAGTACGTGCCATGTCTGTAATATATTGGTCACCCTTTATGCATTCCATCACTTCGAAGCCATCTCGATCCAGCACTTTGGCTTGAGCGCTCCCGGATACCACCAGAAAAGTATCGCCTGTGCAGCTGTACTCGAGGTTTCTTATCTGATGGCATTCACAAGGCCGAAGTGAGCGGAATGGCTGCAGGGATGAATCCATACCAGCAAAATCGAACAACGTAATATCAAAGTCATACCCTCCAGTTACGAGACGCGCTCCATTGGGATCCAGAGCCAATGCCGACACAATCTTCGTGCCATGTCGCAGCGTAAGTTGCTCTTTCACTGGAATCGTTCGATATGCTTTTGTGGTGCGCTCACCTTCCTCTTCGTCCTCCTCCTCTGAGCTAGCTCCTTCGTTGGCTTCAGCTGATAGCGTGATTGGCGGCCCCACAAGTTCTTCATCGCTGCCTTCCGTAACGGTGTTTGCTTCTGTTGAGAGTGTGATTGGCGGCCCCACAAGCTCTTCATCGCTGGCTTCCTCCCTATGCGTAACTGCGGACGCAGAACTGCAGCCACCAGACGCCTCGTCTTCGATGTTACTTTTAGAATCACTGGTGGACGGTTTTGAATCTTCCGCAAGTCTCGCGTCTTTGCTTCTACTCACAGCTGTTTTCCTGGCTTCCTCGAAAATGGCGTTTAGGTCAAATACGCGAGCTTTCTTTTTGGAGTTTACCACAGCTGCAGATGTGTCTGGGGACCCCACCGGGCGTTCGCCGTCTTCATTACTCTGAGTTACGGAGGACGTAGAATTGCTGTCACAGGGTGCCTCGTCTTCGACGTTACTTTCCGGATCGCTGATGCACGACTTTGGATCTTGTATGAGTATCGCATCTTTACTTCTACTTATGGCCGTTTTCCTGGCTTCCTCAAAAATGGCATTTAGGTCAAACACGCGAGCTTTTTTGGCGGAGTTTGTAGGAAAAGTGCCTCCGGTTTCACTAGAGGCTGCCATTTTGAATCTTCTAATGCCATGCAATGCTGGCTCGTACTTGGCTGGGCTAGGCTTTGAACTGTATTTGGCCCTTCGGCGTAGTGGAAGTCAAAAGGGTAAAAAGAAGTATGGGCAGTGTAAAGTAAAAGGTTAACAGCAATAGAAACGTCAGTACATTGGCGTCGTATATTTGGCAGTTGACGTTGAAAAAACTCTGATGACATGTAGCTTATGCTTGGCTTGGCGATTGCTGCTGTTGTCCTCAGGAAGCGTGGCACCCCCAGACCTGCCGGTCGCCACCGCGCGATCTTGATAAGCTGCGCATGCGCGAAAAGAAAGAAGGTAGGCGAGGAGGATTTGTTTGTAGTCTGGCGGATGTGACGTAATAAATTGCCAATTGTTGTTTTTTGCTTGCGTGCACTCTCGAACCCAGACGCTTTTTTTTTATCGCCGCCTCTGCAGCCGCAGGCAGGTGCCTTTTTTTTTTTTTCTCCCTTTTCAATTTTGGCGCGCAGTGGTACAAGCAAGCGGGAGGCTTGTTCGCGCCGCGTTGTTTCAGAATGACCGGACTGGAATGGATTCTGCAAATTAGATTGGGTGGCACGCATCCCTGCTGCTTTCTCCAAACTTTCGTGAGTACTGCGAAATACAGCGCAAAGCACATGTTGCATTCCGTACTTGCCTCGCCAACCTATTGCACCGCTGCCCTCTCGTTACAAATTGTTTGGAATTTTTTTTCTGCATCGACGCTCTATTGTTTAGCGATCTCAATTATTTTTTTGTAATCTTGCTATGAGTCTATTTATCAGTGACTTCAAGTGAAGTGTAGAGGAACTAAGGAGCCCTTTTTCGTGCGCTTAAAAGCAGTCCCGGCGGCTCGCACGAAAGGGCTTTCCTTTTGTAGTTCATTTTCGAATACGCCTCCGTTTGGCCCCGGCTAGACCTGTCCCAGCAAGAGCAACCATTTCTGTTTCCTTTCAGTATGTACCGAAATAATCTTGATGCACGGCGATTGTGAGATCTTGGCTTCGTCGCAGCTTCTGCTCATGGCCTCTCCCGATGGTATGCCTTGTGCCTCATGAAAAGGTGAGTAGCACTTGAGTGCACCCGCTTGTAAAAATATGTGCTGGCAAAAACCGGTTGCTCCATAAGGGTGCTGATATATGGAATCAACAGACTTTATTTATGAAGATAGTCCACAGCATGACTTTGATGTGGCCAGGGCATGAATTTCGATCAGCACAGCCAAAGCAATAAAAAGCGGGGGAGTATCGAAATTAATGGTGGCCCAACAGCGAAAAAAATACAGAGACCAAGAAATAAACGAAACGAGACACACGAATAGCGCTGAACTTACAGCTGATTTTTTTTTATTGGGAAGAATCACATCATATATACGCACACAGAGAAACAGCGCACATGCGCAACGTCAACGACCTCAAGTTTTGGTAAAAAGAAAAAAAAGCATTTAAAAGCACGAGTGCATCGGCAGAACTGCTGCCCACTGTGCAGCATATTCATTTCCCGAGGAGATAATGTGACAAACGGCGTACTCACGCACCCTTTACTTTTTCTGATGTGAAAAGCTTCTCTAGTGCACTGGTAAGAATGAACATCACTGTCATCAAAAAATGACGTGCATTCGCACATGGGTCAGTGCTTCGCTAGGTTAGCTTCTTTCCTTTTCAGCGAATTAGCGTGCTCCATGAGCCGCACTTTAATGCATTGCACAGTCTGGCCTATGTAGGTAAGGCCACAGGACAGAGGGATTTGATATACTATGCCAGTCTTACAAGAAACATGTCTATTTTCATGATTTATGTTGCACACATTTCTTCTGCCCCCTCGTGCATTCTTTGAACCGCGGCTCCCACTCTTTCTAGTTTGTTAGGAGAAGGAAACAGAACGTTTACATTATGCTTGCTTCCTACTCTTTTAATTCGGTGCAACAGCGTGTGTACATATGGCATGACTACTACATACCTTTCTTCTTCCTTCCTCCGAACACCTTTCCCGCCCTCACATGCTTGAAGACAATTTTAGCGCGCAGAGGACTTTGGCTGCACTCGAGACGAGAACTGAGTTCAGGAAACCAGCTTCCCTGCATTTGTCCGCCTGAGTTAAAAGACTGGACATCATTTTATGATGACAAGATTTCTTCACTGCCATGCCTAAGCATCCCGTAACAATACTACTTTTTACGAGCTTTGAATGAAAGGACCTGTAATTCAGAAGGGGCTTTTCACTCCTAGGTGAATACTGCCAACAGACATGGTGGGGTTGGAAAGACAACTTTAAATCAAGAAATTGTAAGGCTGTTTCTTGGGGGACTTCATGCGTGAGCCTTAGTCCCGACCCATTACGTGCAAAAACATCAAGAACATTTGACACAAATTCAGGATTCACAGAGCTAGCTAGCACCAAAAAATCCTCCACGAAACGGAAAATGTGCATGCAACAACTGGCTAAATCATTCTCAACTTTCATAACCCTGCTTAGATAAATGTCGCTGAGGATGGGAGCTATCTTGGCACCTATGCACACACCAGATTTTTGCGTATAAAGTCGACCATCTCACTCAAAAAACAAACGTGTTACTCAGGTAGTAAGATAACATTTCCAAAAAGGATCCGGTTAAGGTTCCACACTCATTTTGGAACCAGCATTCATCATTGTCCTCCGTAATAAATTGCTGAACATACTGGATGAGTTGAGAGTGTGGAAGAGATTATACAAATCAACCACATCTACGCTAAAACCAGCACTGTATGCCAAGCTCTCATTTTGGAGCAAATCAGCAACTGCCTCAGAATTAGGAACGAGAAATGGATCCTTTACTCGAAGTGACGACAAATGTTTGCAAAGATAGTAGACACAACCAACTGCCATGAATTGCGGAATTCATACTTTCATTCATTATACTTTCTGTGTTGTAACAAAATCCTTCACATCTTACCTTTCCCAGGAGTGGGCATTTATTGCATTGTTCTGATTTCCAGGTCCTTCCCTGTCTTTGGTGCGTGTGCTGAAACAGGGATCCTTTGGAGGCAACCTGGGGCTTTCTTCTGTGCTTTTGATTCTGCCTTAGTTTCCATCGGATAGCTGTGGCTGGTACGTGTGGGCAAAGGCGTTTCATATTTGCAGACCAGCATATATATGGTGCAGTGCTTGTCAAGGCAATTTTTTTTGGTACAAAGTGTGATGCTGCTGCAGTTCCACAAAAAAAAAAAATGTTTTTACAATTTTTAGACAGCTTACCTTCAAGTTCTTCGATTTTGTAATGGTGTATATATGGTATGCTACCACTGTTTTTTTTTTTTTTTTTTTCCTGTCATGCTAATGCATCAAGGATAATGCTAGGCTGTTATGGCTAGCATGATCTGCTAAGGTAAAGGTGCCGGTTTCATTCCACACCAACTGATACAGGTTGTGGGCTTGACCATCCTCAATTTCTTTTTAAAAAATCATAGCAAATTGTATTGCTATGAAGAATATTATCCCAGCTTGTTTTTGGCGAAAAAATATTTTCTGCCCGTGACCACCATCTTAAAGGAGTATAGACGCCAAATTTTGGTGGCATTTTTGTAAGACATTCCTGTATACGGATCGCCAAGTGGTTTTTGCCTACGACTGCTAAATAATTTTCAGTTCAATTTTCTTTTCTCGCCAATTTCGGTTTCAACAGCTGAGAGATGGCTGTGACATCACAATCAAGTTCAAGCCATGCACAGCATGAAAAAGCCGCAGTATAATCTCCAGCTCTTCGCGATTCCTGTTCTTGAGGCAGGCTGGCTTCAGCGTTGCAGTGAATTTAAACATCGCAGGATATCACAATTTTTTTTCACCCGTCACGTGACCTAGACTTAACTTTGGCGTCACAGCCATCACACAGCTTTTGAAACCGAAACGGATGAGGAAAGAAATTCAATGATAAATTGTTTAGCGGTCATAGGTGGATATCACCTGGTGCGTACAGTAATACCTTGCACATCATTACAGCTAATTAAACACGAACCCAAAAATTAGGTGTCTATAGGTCTCCGCCATGTTTAAAACAAACAAAGCAATCAAAGTGGCGTGGCAGTCGTCTATGGCCCCAGAGCAGGCGGAAAGCACGGGAGCGGCACTGTGGTGCCACCCCACTGCTGTGGCCATACTTGCCAAGAGCGTGGTATTGTGATATGCAGGCACCTTTTTGGCAGATAAAATACCCACGCGCTGTGTGAGTACAAAAGCAATACTTGGAAAAACTTCACGTACACAGCATGCATCGCCTTGTCCTGCACACCGTACCAGACCAAGAGCGGGTTCAAAGCGCACGAGCGAAGTTGTTGCTGCCTTGAAAATGAGTAGCGTTGATTGATATCTATTTGCTATTTGCCCAGCACATTAGCCACAGAATGCATCGAGAATTGTAAAGCTTTGGGTGCATACAACAACTTTCAGTCGGGTAAGTGGAATGTGATTTTTCTCGCTCGTAAACAGCACACGCAAACCAGGTAGGAAGTATTCCGCTCAAAACATCATTGCATTCTCGGATGATTCTTCATACCGAGCATCAAATGAGCGTTGTTGGTAAGCATGGCAACAGTAGCAAGGGCACTGTGCCTTGGCACCGTACAGGTTTGCTTATCCTTGCATTATTCCTTTAAATCACCACGCTGCACGCCTATCTGTTCTGTTCGTGGGAGGTTATTGGCGTCAGCGTTTATAATTTCTTCATGGGTATTCAAGCTTTTAGCTTGCATTACAAGCTGCAGCGTCCACATGCTGGTTCCGTAGTTAGGGCTACCCAGTTCGGTCCCGGCCGCCATGACCACGTTTCTATGTAGGATAAACTCTGAATGCGACAGTGTGCCATGCAGTACGTAGTTGATGTAAAGATCCTCAAAATCTGAAACAGGGGCCCATATGTCACTCGGGACGCTCAACCCCACAACTCGCATTCAAAATTAGCTGCAGTGAATACCACTCAAACCCCTCGGTATAATAAAATTCATCTCCAATTGAGCAAATCAGTGGCTGTCAGCACACGCACATTTCATCACAAAATTTAAAATAATTTGAGGTGAACAAAGCTAATGTTAGCCATACAATATAACCACGGAGGAGTGCAATACTGATCGCATGCGCAGCAGCTCACTATGCACGTAATACATACAACTAGAAAGTGAAAAAAAAAATTTGCTTCAGGAATTGCTTACATTATAAACAGGTGTCTACGCATTAATATACTGGCTGCCTCGTCAACATTTTACGTGCACTCACAAAATACCATTACGCGTCATAAAGAAGGCCAAACTCGAGTTATTCATGGCCTTTGAGCCCATAACCGCTCTGGCGTAAAGGTGTCGGTATCCAGCCTTCGTGCCACACTGCGATGGCCCACTGTTTACGGCGACCTTCGCCCATAAGAAACCTGTGCAAGCTTACTAAACTTTGCGTTCTTTGCCTTCCAGCACATGCCACGGTGATGCAACTAGTCAGCATGGTGCTTTGTTTTTTATTTTTTTCGGCTGCAGCAAACCATCGCACAATCACAATAGGCGAAAGCAACTGAAGCATTGTTTTTCCTACCACGCGAAAGTCTGTAATTACGACAGCGCCACCGCATCTTCATGACGTAGCCAGAGTGAAGGTGGTCTATACTCCTTTAAGCTTGCAAGTAATAGCAAAACCTAGTCACACAGATAAATTTGTAAAAAAATTAACTTTTTGATGCATCACTATAAACAAAAATTTTCATATTAATAAAATGCATTGTTCTTTTGATGTGCAGGAAATAAACAAACTCTGCCTTATATTTGTTCAAATATAAATAATAAAATATGGTACAAAAAGCTGAAATTTTGAAATGTTTGTCAAATTTTATATTCTTATGGTCTAGGCACTAGACTAGAGTGCCTGGGTTCGAATCTGACTGCCGGCAGCTGCGTTTCGATGGATGCAAAGCGGAGAGGCATCTGTGTGCTGTGCGATGTCAATGCATGTTAAAGATCCCCAGGTGGTCAAAATTACTCCGTAGCCCTCCACTATGGGGCCTCTCTCTTTCCGCTTTCGCTCCCATCTTCCTTCCTTTGTAGCGTGATTCAGGTGTCCACGGGAAAACTTTTCCTTTTCTGTAAACCAATTATTACTATTATAGTACTCAATCTATTTCTCCAACTTTTTTAGAAGACAAAAAGCCTATAAAAGAGATCAAACAACTTAAGCTGCACCTGCAAAAACATTATAAAAGAGATCAAACAATGTAAGGTGCACCTGCAAAAGTATTCTAAATCAGAGAAAATTACCTTATTGAGGTTTGAGGTTTATTCCTCCGTCAGTTATGTAATGAAGTGGCCCTATTAAAGATATGAAAAATACTAGTTTGCACAGAGCCATTCATTGCCATTTAATACTGCAAGTTTAATCAGGGTGCTTTTAAGTGAGAAAATAATTTCTCAAGTTGAGCCTTTGCAGGCAACCACGGTGTTGCTCTGTGCCTGCTCATCGCAGCAGCCCACTTTCTGCTGGCTGCGAACTAGCAGTCCACTGCTTGAGTGCAATGGTGCTTTAGGCCTGGGCACTGTCAGCTTTAAATGTGCAAATTTTTTGCAGTTATATATGTGTATTGTAAAGAAGAAGTTCTGATTAAGCGGACAGATAGCCGAGAAGGAGGAAGAGGAAGTGCTTTTGCGGACCAGCTGACTCAAAAGTTAAGCCACCACCGCTCCGGTTCTTCTCGCTACCAGTGCCCGCTACCAGTGCCTGGATCCCCACTTAACACTTGGTGGAGGTGCGGGGTAATATATATATATATATTGCATGACACAGTACCATTCAATGGCATTTATTTTTTAGAGTTTAATCTAATTTGTGCTTTAAATGAAAAAAAAAAACATTTCCATTCAGCGATCGCTTTGAACCCTGGCGTAGCTCTGTGCTTGCTCTTCACTGCAATGGATGCTGGAGCTGACGTCAAGGAGACCTGTAACAACACCTTGTGGGGGTTCTCACGGGACTCGGGCTCTGTGCTCAGAACGGAACGCCCCGCCGCTAGCTCTGACCACATCCGTGGCAGGGAAGAACGAAACACTGAGGCAGAGCCACCGGGCTGGGCTGTTTATTGGGAGTGCCCAATTTTTATCCTTGGTCATAGCAGCATCCGCGGGCTCTGGCGTTGCGGCGTCGTCTCCCCCCGATGAGATGCTGTGCATCAATATTAGAGGGTAGGGGGAAGGAGGGGCCGCCCGGCACGCTACGCCAGGTCTCTCGCCCCTGCCCTCTCCGCCACTGCTTCAGGGGAAGGAGAGAGATGAGGTATCCCCGTGAGGCAGACAGAGCCGTGTCGTGCAAGCGTGGGTAATCTTAAATTCCCACACCCTCCTCCCTTAATCATGACCTCCACCTGGGTGCCGTTTTCCCCTTGGGAGTCGCATGGCTGGTCCTTCAGCAGGCCCATGTAATACAGGAATCAGGGCAGGGGTCGGGACTTGGGTTGTTGGGCTCTGCTCCTGGTGCCGCTGCCAAAGTGAGGCAGGCCACCCTCTATGCCGAACGGGCCCCGCATGCAGGCCGTACATCCGACTCGTTCTGTTGAAATCCCCGTCGCTGCAGTCACGAGGAAACACAAGGGGGCGAATTATCATGGCTCGCTTACCGGTCATGGGCCGCCAGTACGCCCGTGGTGCGCTGCTCGCCCACGGCTGCGCCGTCTTCCCGTAGGTCGTAAATCGGCATCAGACTCCATCCCGATAGGAGCTCCATACTGTTTTTGTTGAATGCCAGTCTCTGTGCTCGACCTCAAACCGAATATGGCACCTGCATTTGATAGCCCTCCTCGCAGCTGCGGGCAAAGAACAGTCTTCTTTGCAGCTTTTTGATCCGCATCTCAAATTACTTTGCGGGGAATTCTGATCCTTCTGCTGTACTACAGCTTCATTTAAATTTTTCTTTGTGTCCGTGGCCTTCAGCAGATTCCTTTATTGTCGAAGCTGGCAGTGCCCAAGCCTAAAGCAGCATTGTATTGAAGCAGTGGAGTGCTGGTTCTGTGTATATTTGCAGCCGGCAGGGTGTCCTGCAGTGAAGAGCATGTAAGGAATTTATGGCGTTGCAGCGGAACACCAGAACAAGAGGACCAGCGTGGCAGGCTTCTCGAACCGAGCAGCCTGTGCCGTGCTTGCTGGCTGTGAACGCCGATCTTAGCGCCTCCGCTTTACAGCGGCGCTGTGCGCTACAGGGCCCCCCGACCAAACGGAGCGGCGAAATGTACGCGCCAACGGGGCAGGGATGAGGGTGCCTCAGCGGCAGGCATGTCGACAGATAAGCCAGCAACTTCCGAGGGGAGCTCCTGGGGAGGTGTCTCCATATATTTGGGTTTAAGGCGATCCAGGGAGACTACCTCTCACGACCATCCAGCAGGATAGTCGCCGACTTTGTAGTCTTGTTGAGGACATGGTACGGGCCATCATAGGGGGGGCTAAGAGGTGCCTTTACAGTGTCTCGCCTTAGAAAAACATGCCTCGAGGACGCAAGATCTGGGTGCACAAAGATCTGACGGTCAGATGATAGAGGTGGGACTGGGTTTAGGTGTTGAATGCAGTCCCAAAGGCGTTAAAGGTACTGCAGGGGCTGGGACGAGGAAGCCGAAGGAACGAACAAGTCTCCGAGATGACTTCGGCCACCAAACAGCCAAGGTCGCGACGAAAAACGGTGCGTAGGCCAAGAAACACCATAGGAAGGTGACCAGCCCAGTGCTCACGATCTAGGCGAGCAATGAGGGCAGTCTTGAGCTGACGATGGAGCTTCTCAACCATGCCGTTAGCACAAGGATGGTATGCTGTGGTGCGGCAGTGTTTAGTGCCGAGCAGACTGGTAAGGGAAGTGAAGAGGATGCATTCAAACTAGCGGCCACGATCCGTGGTAACAGCCAAAGTAGGAAATCCATGCTGAATGAAGGCTTTGGCAACTGTTTGCGCAGTAATGTCCAGAGTGGGCACTGCTTCGAGCTAACGAGTGAAGCGGTCAGTCATCATCAGAATGTGCCGGCAGCCATTAGATGGAAGTGGTGGTCCAACCAAGTCAAGGTGAACGTGGTCAAAGCAACAACCAGATGGCAGGAAAGACTGGGGAGGAGTCTTTGTATAGTGAGTTATTTTGACGGACTGGCAATCAAAACACGAGCGGGCCCACTGGCGAACGTCTAATGTTTGGCCAGACGTACCGCTGGGTAATGAGGCACTATGTGGCTCTGATGCTGAGATGGCAGATGTCGTGAAGTGAATGGAAAATGGCAGGATGAAAGACCTCTGGGATGGATGGACGAGGTAGAGCTGATGACCCTAATCACAAAGAGCGCACTGTTATTAACCCCTTCACTGCCAAGTTTTTTTTTTTTTTTTGTGACTGCTCCTCACTTCCTTCCAGGTTCTTTTTTCATCTGTGTTACTTTCACCTGACTCAGAATTCGGTTTGGTTTGGTCAGGAATTCAGGAACTGTTGATTCAGAATTCATCAACATTTTCTGAATTCTTTCATCTATCATAGCATGGATGAACCTGGCACACTGACTCGCCATGACTCGCTGCTGAAGCAACAAAGCGACGTGGTGATGATAATGATGCAGGTCTAAAAATACCTAATCTATTTGTAGTTTAATATGAAGGCCCCGCCTTCTAAAGAATGGGTCCGCGAGTCAGGGCCTCGCCCGACTACTAGTCACAAATTCA
>JAJIZL010036957.1:0-11438 GCA_023969395.1 Amblyomma maculatum
CAGTGGAATTACATTTTTTAATCAATAGCTTTATGGGTTGAATTCATAATCGAACCGGACGAAAAGCACAACAGCTGTATACATTCCAGACCAACTTGGGCTATGAGCAAAACTGTAGGGGAGGGCTCTGGATCATTTCGATCACCTTTAACTTCTTTAACAGGTACTGACTGTGCACAGTACATGGGTGCTATGCTTTCTGCATCAATTCAAACACGGCTGCCATGGCTCAAACCACTGTACCCTGGTTCAGTGGTTGAGCATCTTAACCACCGAGCCACTGTGGCGGGGTAAAAGTAAAAAAATAGGTATATAAACCTTGACTTTTTTCTTAGCACACACCATAGTTTATTTCATCCATGTCTCTGCTGTAACACCCTAAGTTTACTTCACTTGACAATAATGAATCAAAAGCCAAGACATTTGTGATAGCCACAGTTGCTTATGCGCCATAAAACCCCATATAGATAGACATTGAAATTCTGCGTATGGAGCCCTAACTTTAAACCCAAGCTCTCAGGCCATCTTAGCCCATGCAGTGCTCAGGGCACTGCTGCCACCCAGTCAAGTGATCTTGCAATTTTGGTGACAGGTTGCAAAGCTGCGCACTCCTAATGCACTGTATGCAATGACTATGGCGAAGGAAGGCGAGAGACGGTGGCAGGCGGGCACCATCTACAAAGCTATCCGATAGCCCCTTTCGGGCCCTGACAGAAAGAACACATTCATATAATGCCTTCTTCCTGGTAAGCATGTGAAGCTCTCATTGTTACAATTGTTTTGTTTTTGTTTTTTCTTTTGAATTATGTTTATGAAGAGCAGTACTCTCCCCCATTTTTTCTTTGTGCCACCCCACCGAGAGTACCATAATGGCAGACCCTGATTCTCTGCAAGAGCAAAGAGTAGAGTTGCCTGGCACTTCCTGTGATTTTGTTACTCTTCAAAAATGCTTGCTTTTGTCGCAATGCCCAGTCTACTTACTCCCTTGGCTTTGGTATCTGTGACAGCACCTTTTGCATGACATTGTGGCCTATAAGGTTTGACAGCAGTAGTCAGTAAGCCAAGCACAGATTCCTCGTGAACTTTTACTAAAGCTTTCGTAGCACACTTGTTGCATGCAGGTTACCTGCATGGTTGGTCAAAGGACCCCATGCCTTGGGGTGTGCAGTTAAGCTGCACAATGGGGAACTTGTGAAGCTGCCAAAGTTTCTCAGGGAAGCAGACAAGACCCATCCTCACCTTACATACATCTTGAGCTTTGGGCTATTTGTGCCTCATAAAAGAGTCAAAAGATTGTGACCTATTATATACATTCTGCTTCATAAAGTGCTTTTAAATGGCACCTTCATTTCTTAACAAAGGTAGGACTTTTCAATAACCAAGATAAAGCAAAAAAATTATGCCGAATTCAAATTTACTGCAAAAGCATGGGGTAAATAAAGATGTGAGGTATGTCTGATGCCTTGGCCTTTGTCTTCATCTATTTGAGGATGCCTCTTGCAGTTGGCAGGTGACATGAACAGGTGACTCCTGTGACGTCACAAGACCGCATGTCACGGTGGAATCGGCAAGTGCTGCTAACTTTAGCTTCGCCATTGAGATGGGAGGGTGAGATCAGAATCGCCTTTTGAGTCTCAGGCTAGACATGCTACCCTAGGTCACACAAGCACATTCATACGGCTTGGTTAAAGTTGGGCTTTATATCTATGTCATTCCCGGCAGCTTGAGCAGCACACATTACGGCCCACCTCACAGCATGCCTCTGGCAGGTGGCATGGCTGGCCACTTTTCGGCTGTTTCTGTGACATCATCTGTCTTAAATTTACCTGCTTTTGTGTTTGCTTGCATTAAAGGTGCGTGTGACATCAGCAGCAACATATGTTCTCATGTGGTTTAACCATGTAAACTGTCCTGATCTTCAAACTGCTTTAAAATAGCAGGCCTGGTCCTTTGTGGCAGTTTTCAAATGCCGAGAAACTTGCGCTAAGCGATACAAGGAGCAGCAGGCAAGAAGATACAAAGTCATCTACATACACCTTATATCACGTATATCAAAATAAACTACGCCAAACTAGTGTTCTTGCTTGCTTTATTAAATTTCCCACATGAAAAATTTTTCTCAGGTGTATATAACAGCAAAAGAGCAGCATTTCTTCGTTACAGTACAGATCTAAGTATGATCATTTTTGCATTAACTACACTTACATTGAATACTTGGGCTCACAAAAAGACTGAGGTAGACCCTAAGTTCCATGCCGCAGCGACCCCTTTTTTGATAGGTAAACCAAGGTGCCCTTGGGTTGTGAGATGTCAGTGCACGTTATAAAACCCAGGTGGTTGAAATTTCTGGACTATTCTACTATGCTTTGAGACGTTAAACACATTAACTAAAGAAGTAAACCCCAAGTGATCTTTCTTTACCCACACAGGAGTAGCACATTATACGGCTGAAAAGAAAGTTAACTGAATCACAGAAAATGTGAGCGCATACAGCTGTAGGTATAATAATCTACTGGTAGTAAATTTACTGCCAGCTGGTTCTTAAAAGGACATGCATGTGTACACATACTGCTATGACAAGAAGCACACTTCTAAGCAGTAATAATTTTTTTTTAGTGCCTAAAGCTTTGAATAAACATGTGCATGTCTTTTGAGTGTCCTGCGTACGCTGACGAGCGTGCATACTACGAACATAGCAGAGAAAAGCTCTCCCCAGTGCCTTTAACAATGGGCATTGTTTTAGGTCTCTCAGCCTGCCCTAGGCAACAGAGACTCGCAACAAACTTTTTATTTACGTATTTGAAAGACATTGGACTTTTAGACAAACTAAGTTCACCTTGAATGTCACACTGTGGCATTTTTCACGCTGTGAACTCTATAAGCACATTTATCGGACTATGCATTTCATCATTTCATTTTATACCATTACTCCCCGATGCACCTTAGAACACACTTAATGGCTGCATTTTATCTCCCTCTTCATTTCTTTTAATCTCCTCAGGATTCTTTTTCCATCTTTACCTCCCGAATTCCCCTTCCTACACAGAGTAGCATATCAGAGAAATTTAAACGGCTAAAATCTCTGTTCTTCATTAAAGGGTCTCTCTCTCTCTGTGCATGTCTTTTGACCTTGTGGCCAGCAGGCACCACAACACTTTGAACTCGCACAGAGAACATACTTTTGTCAGCATAAAGGAATTTTTCAAGCTCACAAGACTTTTAGAATAAAAACAACCAAAGTAATTTGTGTGCATTCTTGTGACAACATACCAGGCACATGGACTCTTGCGAAATTGCTGCACCTACTGTCCAGTAACCAAACATTTAAACACCCAGCACACCAATCCTGTTTTGATCTGTATTTTTTCATGTTTTCGAAATAGCACAAGTGCACTGGTCCACAGTCAAGAGATGCGTAAGAATGCCCTTCACGGTTGAATTGAGGCCTTTTGTAGTTACAGAGTCAGCACCTGTGACTCAAGTCCCAACATCAACTACAGTTGGTGTCATGACACATAAGCCAAGGTGGGGCTCATTTCTAGAAGAGTCAGTATTTTAGTCCACATGGGCATGCCTGCTACTAGCAATGATGAATATGTTTTGAAAATGCCCAAATATTGCAGACAAGAAAAGCATGCTCTGCTAAGTCTGCATTAACCGTGCCCATGACATGGTCGAGCAGGGTCATGTGTTTCTAGTGAAATTAGCAAAGGACAATTAAGCTCGGCTCAGTGACTACTTTTATTTCTTGAAGTACTGGGGAAGGAGAGGTTCTGGGTGAAAACAGAACATATATGAGGCAACACAAGCAGAAGTGCTTCTAAACTGATGAAGAAAGTATACTTAAGTTCTTTTGGACAGCAATAGAAAAAATTGACTGGTTCTGTTCAGAATTTGTGGTAGTAGCACAGCACAAAAAGGTAAACAAGGATCAATATATTTCTAGCGTCATCCTGACATTTCAACAACTGGTTTGGCATCCTAGACAGTATGACGAAATATTTACAGCTATATGAGAAAAGTTAACCTTTGTTTATATTTTACGAATTAACAATTAACTAAAATGTAAGCATGTACAACAAGGCAGAACATGAAGTCCCGGCAGCCCATGACATGAACTAAAATACAGTGATGATCATCTGCCCTGGTGCTTCTCTGCAGTGCACAGGTACAGAGGGGCGAAGCATACACAACAAACGGTGTGCTAGCATACAGGCAGGCTGTGCCTAAAACAGCTGAAAGCAACAGCGATGCACTTACATATGAAGGCCAGTTCTCGGGAAAGCAACATAAAAAAAAAAAAATACTGCAACAGCGAGTAGCTATGCGGGTAGCTACCGCACCAACTTAACATGTACTACATACTACTGTAAGTACAGAACTGCACACTTGGAGAAGACGTGACCGAAGGGGCTGTAAGCAACTCGCACTGTACACAAACCTCGCAAGTACACACACTGTACCGCTTGTTTCCTAAAATGCGAATGCACCAACTCGCCCAATTTAGCATTCTTGTATCCCAACGACGTGAAGGAACCGGGAGCACAAATGATTAAAGTATCTACGCGCAAATTTTACGATAAATGACTGATGCAATAAATCCACTGTGAATTCTTTTTATATAACTTTCAGTAATGCTAAGAGAGCCTTACCAAAACAGTCAATGCGGGAAGTGTTCTCAATGTGGTAATATGCGACTCTCAATGTGACTAGCCTCTATAACTATAGTGCTTATAGCTACAGTGCGCCGCCATTTGTAATACGTCCCGCAGTGAAAGTAGCTTGCAGCAGTGCCGCACTGTACCATTTGTTGACAAAAAAAGAAAAAGAAAGCAACCGCAAATGAAAATATTGCACTTAAAAATTAAATTTCAGGCCCTATAAAGGTCCGCATAGGTGGTGTGTTTTAGTTTTCGCCTACCGATTCTGTTATACCATCCATGGCTGTAGCTGAGATGGCAGACGACGCGGCTTGGGAGACACGAGAACACCATATATACACGAGATAGTATACAACTTCGAGTGTCTCAG
The DNA here is from genome assembly GCA_023969395.1 of Amblyomma maculatum. Classification (NCBI taxonomy): domain Eukaryota; kingdom Metazoa; phylum Arthropoda; class Arachnida; order Ixodida; family Ixodidae; genus Amblyomma; species Amblyomma maculatum. The sequence continues at coordinate 5,032 of JAJIZL010036957.1, forward strand.
AGAATTGCAGTGAACAGGACATCCGACCAAACGACGCCGAAGCGTAGCTATATATTATCCGTAGAGCTTCCGTGTAAGGAATTCTAGGTTATATGAAATGCGAATCACACTAGGGTCGCGGTAGTGCGCGCGGCCTGTTATCATATGTGCCACATATATATTACAAGTGAGACATATGTACCACAGAAAGAACAGGGTGCTCGCATTTGGGCATAACAGCTGGTTGAATATATTACGAAACGAGCTGTGGTGATCATGCAAAATAATAATAAAAAACTAAAATCTTTATTTAATGCATGCGGGTTGAACTATAGTCACGCGGCACATATTATATCTGCCGAATTTTTCGGCGCTGGAAAATATTTACTTACTGCCCCATCTCAATGATTTTCCAGGTACGCTGTTTTTGAAAGAGAGAGAAAAAAAAAAAGGAACACTGTAGAATGATGGAATGCAAGGACGTATACAAACAGGGGGAAGCTTCTCTGCATGTCAACTGATGTTGCTGTAAAGCCCACTCATTATGATATTTTTTTACAAAAAAGTACCCGATATCCTCAGCACTGGCTGTAATGCTGCATCGTGGGCGGAAGCCGGCAAAGCAGTGATAGGAATTGGTTAATGTGATAAAAAAGATCCATGTTGAAAATTTATAACTTTTGCTATAAATATATTTTACAATTTAGCTCAAAGGACGGGATTGCTGCACATATATTGGTCATGTTAATGTAAATTGCTTGCCCGCAGAGTGAACCGCATGCAAAGGTGATGACAAGACCTGTTTCCGCTCATAGACACATGCTTCATCTATGCCAATAAACAATGAACAAGAAGCAAATCAGCAATTGCCAAATAATTCTTCAGCTGGTAGCAACATTAGAATAATAAAGCTATTGTGTAAGTTGTATTATTGTTTGTGTTACATAAGTAATTATCTGATCTTTTCAATGTTATAATTATTATGTTGTTATAAATTATCAAAGAATATCATTATGTTGTATTATAAACATTATTTAACATTACAAAGCCAAATCCCTTTGATATAGTCTTCTCTACATCGTTATGCACTTTTTCAATAGTAACTGTAAAACAACATAATAAAAATATACTTGAAGCAGTGGGTTGCAGAATTTTCCCCCTGTCTCTTACCGCGAAGACATTTTTAACTAACAGTACTTTGCAACTCTTAAATTCTGCCTGCAACAGAACGCATGCACAGATATAGTATTTTGTTAGAAAGGTTTGCTTACTACCCATTCATCACTATCCCGTGGGGCACCCTTTTTTTTTCTATTTGCATAAACAATAAAGCAGAGGGCTCTGGCTACTCATTTTCACCCACTCATATGAATCACCTGGTCTGACATTAAGCATTACGTTAACATATCTACATAATATCACACAAACACAATCAGTACACTAGCATATAAAACCAAGTACTATATAGCACCTCTTAATTATGGCCTGGTTATTATATGCTTGGCTCCATGCATGGTATTGACGCGAGTGCACCGAGTTGTATATGTTGTTTAGTGTTGTGCAGGATCATATATATGTCACTATGTGACTTGTTGGAGTCACTCTAGCTAAAAATTGTTTAGCTGTTTGACTGGAGATGTAAATTTTCCATCTGGAAACAAAAATACATTTCAGATGGATAGGTAGTTCAATAATCGAGCCGGAAAACTATGTCATTCTGGCAAGAATATATATGGTTTCCAGCTGGAAAGAAGTGATTTCCCGTTCAAAAGCCCAGCTGTAATTCAAATTATTTCAATTCAATTCATCTAATTTATGCTGAACATTTCATTTATGAACTCTCGGAGAAAAAACTGCAGAGACAGTTTAGGACGAGGTAAGGGAGGATGCAGTGACAGAATTATCAAAAGTTCAAACAAGAAGTTTCTAACGAAGAAATTCAGCCTTTTCTGAGTGCATGCATATAAATGAAAGATGAACCAAAGTACCGACAATATGCAACATTACTATTCCTAAAATAACATAGCAAAATGCATACGAAATTCACATTTATAGGTCCAGTGAACAAGGTACCATGCAGTGCACCGTAAAATAGAAAACACAGGTCCCTCTAGAAATATTGAACACAAAACTTTGTCACTCACATGGTTGATATTGGAAAAATAGTTTATTTAGTAGAACCAGCACTGTACAAGTTAAAAGACTGAAGGAGGTAATTAGTTTGGCAATGTCAAATCATCCCTTTTTCACAGGTACAAAATATTAAAACAATGTTGCCCCTGATTGGGTTATTAAATTGCTGACATTTTTCATCATCAAAGTGCAAATGATAAAAAGATGGTAATAATAAATTATAAAGAAATAATATAGATAGACAATTTGATGCTGAATGGTTAGCTCTGTTGAAGCTTGACAGTACATTGTTTATGAAACAAACGGCTTTTTTTTTTTTCTAGAGGCAGAAGTGCACTGACGTCTTTTTTTTTAGTAGTTGCCTTCCATACCAGCATGCAATAGTTAAGGTGGGAACAGAATATGACATGGTAAACTTGATTCTGGGTCTGAAAGAGGGCATACCTACAACACAGGAGTTTTTTGGATACCTGCTCAATATGACTATCCCATGTCAGCTGACTTGAGAATATACACCTTGGATTTTATGCTGTATCACAACGTTTATTTCATGACTTCTTAATTTTAAATTGAGGCTTGGGGAAACATGTTTGTTTTTAGGTGCAAATAAAATTCCTTCGATTTTAGTTTCATCAATTTTTAGGCTGTTTATTTGGTAGTTCAAGTAGTTTTTACAGTGCACACTGTTAGCCATTTCAAACATATCAAGTTTATTAGTTGAGCTAAAAAACAAACTCAAGTTGATGCATGAGATCATTGATGTATAAATTAGATTTAAGAACAGCCCAAGAATGCTGCCTTGTGGAACATAGGTGCAAATCCATCTAACTGGCTTAAGGAACAAATTTCTAGTTCATCCCAGTTGGATAACAATGGATCCCCAACTGTAATTCAACTGCGATTAACTGGAAATTTGTTCCTTGAACCAGTTAGACCAGTTAATGTTTTCACCTGGCATAGCAAATTAGAATGATAGCCATTGATGTGAATGTACCGAGTTCAGCCGGTTAGATATGATTGCAAAAGAGCATGGACACTATAACAACCTAATTTATTAAGAGTCACATGGCATAATAAATAAAACAAAAATGCCAAAAGTGAATAAGTCAGCCTTAATGTTGTAACCATAGAAGGGCGGATCGACCTGCCCTTTCGAAAGCCATGCCAAGATTTTGATAAAATGTAGTGCTTGACTATGTCGAGGTGGCTTAGAATAACCTTTTCAAGGCCCTTGGAAAATATTATTTCATCTTTTATATATGACCAAAACTTTTCCTCATTTCACGTCATTTAGAAAACTTCCAGATGAAATAAGCAACTAGAGGTTGAAAATTCTGTAAATATGTAGTGCTAACAAATGTCAACGTCGAAGCTAGTGTACCACAAGAAAGTATGATACACTTACGATTCATCTGTGCGATGGCAAAGAGGGAGTTAAAGATGCACGCAATTTTTTTCCAATTGGAATTTTCCTTTCAAGTAGGCAGCCCAATTGGGCTCAATGGGTTCCAGTTGGAATTCATAGGAACCCACTGGAAAGTCTATTTGGAACACTTGATTCCATTTGAAAATTTCATTCCAGTTGGTTCCAATTTGATAGGTCACTTGGATCCTGCAACTACTTGTGCAAAGTAGTCTATAGAGTGCCATCTGTGCATAACTATAGTATTAATCAGTTCATATATGTTCCAAATGATTACTCGGTTAAATGAATCTTTACCAACTGGTTAGCCCACTTTATCAAACCCATTGCATACAGTGAGACAATTACCATCTGAGTCCAATTGGTCTGGCCAACTGCACTGGGTGTATCCATGGGAACATTTCCATATTTCACATAGAAAACAAACACAATATTCAAAATAACAACAATCAGCAGTTAACTTCTGGAAGACAGAAAACTGGACGAGTTGGTTTGGATATATGACTATCAGTAGCTTAACCTGTAAAACACAATTCTTCCTATTACTATCGCTGAGCCTACAAAATTAAATGAAATAGCTACACTCGAATGACAAGACTGATTCCAGCATGAGAGTAGGAATTAAGAAGTATGTTTGCTGGGTGTATGGAATCTTGTGTTATATGCATCTGTGAAACTGTACAGTATTGCATTTCTTATGCGAGACGTATGCTTGCCTGTACTCCTTGATATCCATCAAGCATGTTTCCATGCAAATTGTAAGTCAGTCTACCTTTTGTCCCATTCGGTATGTTCCGTTGGACCCACTGTATGCAATGAGTGTGACCCATTGTATATACGTACCATTGGCACATCCCATTGGACCCACTGAGTGCAATTGGTCGCACCCATTGGCTGCAATGGGTTAAGTGTTAAAAAACACCATTGGTTCCAGTTGGAAAATTAAATGGTTACAGTTGAAAATATCCAATTGGTCTTTTTTGGCTGAGCTCGTATAATGCAGGCCCTGAAAGCATTAATTCAGGTTGAATAAGTACTAGTAGAACCCCTTTATAGTAAAGTCACTCGGACCAGCAAATTTCTTTACTATATCTGCTTATCAGAGCTGCTGAGACTAGTGGTAAAGAGTTTTAAAAACTTTGCTTTTTGCTTTTGCGATTCTATAGGTATATTTTAATTCATGGGAAGTACGTCGGCGCGGCCAGACACACTTCAAATTTTTGTCAAAAATGTATTTACTATAAAAGTGAAAAAATTACAGTCGTCTGCAAAAGACGAACTGGGACTTGAGTTTTCCTTATAAATGCAACCGTGAGCTGTTTGCTGCAGCAAGTTCTATGCTCAATTCAGTTCAATTGGCTAGCCATAATTGGTCTGTACATCAGATGTCAGTTTATTTCAAGGTGAAGTTAGCAAGCAGGAGATATATATGGCAATTGTTTCTCTTCATTGGTACTTGAAGCAACCACAGTCCCAACAGTCTTACATTTTAAATAATATTTTCCAAGTGCTGTACTGGAAGCTTCACTTTCAGAAGACTGCAAATATAAATAAAGTAATTGCAGTACTCAAAAGCAGTAGATTACTGCTTCATGTCTCCTTATTCATAAAATGAATGAATGAATGAATGAATGAATGAATGAATGAATGAATGAATGAATGAATGAATGAACATTATATATTTTACACTTGACCACAGCAGCTTGCAGTTGGTAATGTTCACGCCATAAACATTTCCACCTGTCTCTCCTCCCCCTCCCCCCCCTTTTCGCCCGTGACGGCAAGTGTAAGGCACCACTGTGCCTATAGCTGACACAACAGTGAGTGCAGCTGAGTACTTTCAGCTAGTTTTGAATTTCAACCACCTTGCACCATCTGTCCCTTCGACGGACCCTCGATGCCACACGTACCTTAAATTCTGCATGGAGAATATATGGTCGTGACTCAGCGACCGCAGACGAAAAAGCTACCACTCTGTAGCTTGAAAGTGAGTGACCCAGTGCAAAAGCAACATAAACAACAAAATGGCATACAAGGGAGCTTGCAAACAAAGCTAACGAATTACACGGCAATATGAATATATATATATAATGGAATAATAATGTTGGTGTACATCAACCATACTCATGACAAAATACAACTTCAGTGCCCTCAGAGATGGGGAAAAGAAATCATTTACCCTGGAAGTATAGTTATTTACCAATTAAATGAGGCAATGAGAATTACTTTAGCGCCTGCAGTGTCTTGCATAATTTATTCTTAAGGGTGGCAGAACCAATTTATCAGTGCATCGGGTGAAGATATATTTCTCTTTTGGTTTTAATTTAGCGAGGGACCCAAGAAAAGCAGCTGCTGTGGGAGAAGAGAACCTCAGATAATATACTAGCTGGTATTTAGAGAGGACATTAATGTAAATAACCTTATATTTAAGAAAACAAATCTATTGTTATGAGCTGTATAACTGTCCCCGACAATTAATATAATTACTTTCTTTTGAAGCATTAGTAACTTATTAATGTTAGTGCTTGATGTAGTGGCCCAGACCAAATGGCAATAGTTAAGATAAGATTCAAATATTGTGTTGCAGATTATCAACTTTAGATTTGGAGAAAATTCTGAGACATCTGCAAAGGACGCCAACAGACTGTGGCACTCTCTTTGCAATATATGTAATCTGTTCTGTTCCTTCTGTATGTACATCAAAAATGATGCCCAACGATTTAAAGCTGTAGATAATTTCTATTCTGTTATTAATTTTTAAGGTAAATAAAATGGGCATTGATAAAGTTGCTTTAAAGTTTAAAAGTCAAAAGAGATGTCTTACTATTGACAATTTTAACAAGTCCATTTGATCTTAACCGTGACTGAAGAA
>JAJIZL010036958.1:0-13270 GCA_023969395.1 Amblyomma maculatum
CGAGTATAATTTATTTCGAAGCTATTGGTGCGTGTTAAAGCGCTGCGTAGCCATTTGTTCAACGCTTCATGTAAAATGTAATGAAATCGGGTTTGTTGCGTCTCAGATAGATGCTAACAGCAAAAAAAGATACTATGCTCAACCGTTTTTCACGCTGACCTCTCTCTGAAATACGGAAATAACAATTTCGGTTGCTGTTGGTTGTGCTTACATTCCCCTAACGTAACGATAAAACCAAGTCAAGGATGACCACTGGTGACCGAAAACACGTGTTTTGCAACCTTCAGAGCGAAGCTCACCGATCTGGTTACCTCTAGTTCACACCATGCCGTCAGGTCAAAACATCTATCCCCTCACCCACAAAATCAAAGAATGTGCATTTATATCATGGGAAGGGTGGCAACAAAAAAGAAAAACGCCAGCGCATTTCTGCCTATAAACGATGATTTCCAGTTCGTAACCTGCATGTGGCCTGGTCAAGCCTTTCCACTGGCATTTTGTCGCCACACCCAACATCCTCAAGATGTTAAATAAACATTATTCTGATTCTTATGTATGCAACCATCGGATATCACGTCAACGAGGGAATAGTACGCTTCAAATTGTTAAGTACTCTCTGAAACAGGGTAATAGTCAACAGCGATGAATGCACAGCCAACACCTGCATGCATAAGTGGTAGAGCGCGTTAAAGACATAAGTTAAGGGCGCTTGTTCACAAACACGAAATATACGCGAGACGCCCGCGCGACCTGCAGTCCCTAAAGCCACTCAATAAACTAGTTTATTGAGGCCAGGCCGCACGCGCTCGACAGATATGGCGCCTGGAGTCGAGAGTAGGAGCGTACTAGCAGCCTGCATGCGAGGGTAAAAAATTTCTTGGAGGCACTTGAATCTCTCAAATGCGCTAAGGCGAAACGCTTTCCTGCGACCTTTTGCATCATTTGCCGCTTTTCACTCATTTGCTTTTTTGTTTGTTTGTTTCTTGCTCCTTTTCCTCTTTTATTGCTCTTTTTTTTTTCTCTCTAATTTTGACCAATTTTTGTTTTCGTTTTTTTTTGTTTTTTACTGTTTTAACTTTTTCCTGTTTTACTATTTTTTTTTCCTCTTTAACACTTGACCGTTTTCAATGTAACTCAATGTCGAGGCCTGACATTAGAGCTATGCCAATTTTTTTGCACGTTTTTTACACCCTTTTGACGCATTTTGCACAATTTCGACATCTGTGGCCGTTGTCACGTCTACACACTATATCAAAGTCCATGGCTATTTCGACTTCAAATTGACTTTTTGGCTTTGAATAATTAACTAATTACCCCACATCAACGAAATTGTGCCTATAATGACATTTTTTCACCTTCTGTCTTATACGACCATTCCTTTACTCATAAATCACGACATTCTTCAACAAGGTTGATGTAGCACCCTCTTCGGACGGACACTCTGCGCACACCCAAGAGCCTAAAAGGCTTTCATCTTAAAGCATCGGGTCTATACAGAGCAGAGTACATTCCCTGTTCCTAACCAAACTGTGATGAGAACATTTCGTCATACTATGACCGTGGCATGCGGGAAGCATGAAAAAAATCGGGTCTATACAGAGCAGAGCACATGCCCTGCTCCTAACCAAGCTGTGATGCGAACAATTCATCATACTATGACCGTAGCATGCGGGAAGCATGAAGGGCACATTTTGATCATTTTCTTCTATTGTTTTTCTTCCTGTGTCACGCAGACCGCTTGCAGTCCATCCTAAACATGGCGGAGTTTTTCCGGATGGACAGCACATCACGGCTATCTTCGGCAAGCTCAAGCGTGAGCATGGAGGAAATAAACAACGTCCGGCTCAGAGCCAGCCAGCTCGCCACCGTGGCCGCTGAAAAGGTCCTTCAGTCAACGGATTTGCCGATATGTGAGTTTGCTTTGCAGAAAGGGTTTTGTCACGTGGTAGTGACAAGGTCTATGACAGAAATGAAGAGTCTGAAAGTGCACTGAAGAAACTCTTGGCTGGGCTCACTTGTAGCCGCAACACAACTAAGCGATTCGGCGGCGGCGATAGCAACAATCATACTCGGCGGTCTTCGAACAAGGAATGCCCGTTTCGCGTGTCAGCGAAGCGTTAGATTTAAAGGCTGCGTAGAAAGATCTAGATAAAACAACGAACGGTGACTAGCATACTCTGGAACATTGTAGAAACACATGCGCGTGGCTGTAATCTTTCCAGATACATCTCGAAGCATCTTCTGCGACAAAGGAAATCATAAAGCCGTGTCTCGCGACAGTGAGCATGAACAAACAAAGAATACAATAATTGATCTGCGCGCAAGAATCACAGTAATAAGCCCGCATGTCGCTGGCTGTCGAAACAGAACAAATAAAGATTAGAATAGTTGGTGGCAATATAGTAGGATATAGAAAGCAGTCGCTTATGCATCTGCGAACAACGCTAAGAATGACGACGGTTCGAAAGAATATATTGAATATGCTCCTGCACGACAAAATTGCGCTTCTTTAGGGATCATACTGTGGCTGTGACATAGATACTGTTCCTTAAAAGAAAACGCAGCAACGAGGCCGCTAAGGTACGTTAAAAACGATACAAGCATGGTTTGCTATGTGACCCATTGCTGAAATGTTGTGCGCCGACTTTGATAACTTCAAGACGTTTCTTATATATACTTTCTTAGTGTCTCTTTATTTAGCTTTTCTATTACGAGACCGTAAACCGCTAATTCAGGGCGTGAGACATGAAAGGCGTTATACTTTTTAGGCCACCGTCTCGCTCTCTGCCTCTAGATTCTGAAGCGACGTTACGCTGTACTGCGTTTAAGAAATCTGTCGATAAGGTCAGTTTACAATCACACCAGTTCTATTGAAAACCGTGTTTTCTGAAAGCGAGTAGCTCGGCTAATCGTGACGACTCTATTTTGAAATATAACGGTGGAATCAAAATAGATACAATTCAGCATATCAGTGCGCCTTGTCACCATTCAAGGAGGTTAAATCCGGGAAAGTGCATCATACCCATCCCAGCGCAATCCGATGCATATAAATTCTCATCTTTTTTTTCCTTCAGCCACTGCACAATTGAATAGTCTGCCTCACGAACTCATGGACGACATCTCTCTTGATCGTTTTTCTGAAAAGGCCGCGTCATTATTTTAGAAACAAAATGCACAAAAATATAGCTCCTACAATGTCTTGCTTTATGGTTCGTAGTTCTTCTTTTCGGTGTTTTAGATACGGAAAACTGAACTGTAGTATCAGATGTTGCAGTGCGCATGTTTACTTTCTTTTTGCATGTTTCTCATTTTCAAAACTTTTCTAGATAACTTAACCCCCAATACTTATTATAGGAAAAAATTGCGAAACAATATATCGCTTCCGAAGCATGATTTTAGAGGTCGACTGGTTAGACGTTTTCAGCGAAGAAAAACCTAGAGAAACCAAGATGGAGTGGAATGAAAAATCATTTATTTCCGACAGAATATGGCTAGTCCCCTCGGGCCCCTCATGGCTCGCAGGGCTACGGGGCGAAGGGGAGGGGTAAGGGGGGCTAATATGCTCCTCATATAGATTCTAATATAGGTCCTGCGTCCCGGAGGCCTCTTCCGCTAGTCGGATGGTTAAGAGCTGGAGCTGAGGGTCCGAGCTACGCAGCAAGGTTTCCCAGGTTTTTCTACTATCGATTTTGTGCGCTTCCCCTTGGGGAGTGTGCACATTACCAAGTTGTGTAATCGAGGGCTCTCTCTCATGCACAGTGTTCGCATTTATCGTCCTGGGCCTCGGGGAACATGTGGTTCGTCATAACCGAGTGCGGGTACGTGTAGGTTTGAAGTCGTCTCTCCACACTATTGCCTGTCATCACGTTTTGCGTCTGGTTTGGCAACCAGTCTGTGTTCCAATCTATAACGCTGTGTAATTTCTTCAAAATTTGGCATGCGCTCTCCGCTTCTCCTGTCATTGAAGTACCCCTTAGTCGCTAGGTGGTAAAGATCTCGAGCGAACTCGTAGGCCGCTTCATTCTCGGTGACGGCTGCGTGCGCCGGTGTTCAAATTGTCTGAATTTTCCTCAACTTTCTCTGACTATAGATTTTGGCCGCAGCGGGAGAGATTCCCCCCTTGCTAAATTTTTGGATGGCGGTTTTGCTGTTGCTTTTTATTAGCTTTGCTTCTGCTCCTACCACTTTTACACCGTGGTTACTACTCAAGTAAATGCTGTCGAAACTTCGTCGGCAGCTTCCATGTTTCTCTCCCGCAGTGTAGCGGTCGCCAAAGTGTTACCTCGGCCGTTGACGACCGCTGCCACCTCCGGCCGCATCACAATAGGCTGCCTCGCCTTCGGTCATTTTTTTTTTTTCTAGAGCATTGGAATTCGCGAATTTTTTTTTTTATTGCGTAAGAAGCCCGTCGCGTAAACCCGCCCGGTAGCCACGTTTGACCTTTAGAGCGACCGAAGATGGGGCCCCAAGAGCCGGCGGGTAAACCCGGTCGGTAGCCACGCCGCGCCGACGCTACCATAGAGTTAATACAAAGACTCTAGAGGGAAAGCTGCCCGTTCACCCAATGCATTCGAGTGGTGACCGCGCGATTGCCGCCATCATCATGCTGTTCATTGGTTGCCAGATGAATTTTACTTGCTAAATCTGGCACATGAAGATGGTTTGAAGCTGGCAACGTAGATCGTGGAAAGATGGCGGCGTGCAGTTAACCGACGGCTACTGTTGAGTAGGTGCTGTAAACAACGGCAGAATCGTCGCGTCTGGAGCATTTCTGGTGATATGTGGCGTCACGTACCTACTGTAACATCAAATAGGTGTCCTGCCTCATCTGAGTTGTTATTGCAATGCCGGCTATCCCTGCGATTGTTACGCGCTTCGCATGCATTTCGTCCGTCGAGCGCTCATGCATCTGTGCCCGATCACTTGAAAACACGTCAGAAATTTGCTTTGGCGCAAGACGAAGACCGCAGTATATAAAAAATAAAACAGTGACGAATTCCACAGCAACGGCCCTTGGTCTATCCGGGGTGGCTAGTGCTGCATACAGTAAATGTCAAAGGGTGCTCGTGTGTGTTTACTGTTGATCTGCTACGTCTTCTCGCAAACATGGTTTCCAATCGTTCTACATCATTCATTTAGGACCAAGAAAGTGCCTGAAAGATAATGTAATATGCTTGAAACTTGAAAACAATGTATAGAAATTTCCTACAGTTGTGTTATCGGCAGCGGTTTTTAAAACTTTTGTTCAAACCTTTGTTCATTTTTGACGCAGTGAGCAGAAACTGTGCTGGCCACCATGATGAATTCGATGATGGTGGCGAACCAGTGGGAAGCGCGTTTCCCTGCTAAGCTTTCCCTCTAGAGCTTGTGTATTAGCTCTATGGCAGCTACAGCTACACCGCTGGCGTCGCTGAGGGGGAGGCGCTGCGCTCGTGCCGGGTATTTCCGGGGTATGTAGAGCCGGGTATGTAGAGAGGAGGTGGTAACACTATAAAAAATGCGTGTTTGCTCGCTTCGCCCGACTATTCGACATGCTGATAAACAGAAAGGGAAGCTACGTCGGCTTGCTGCTGCCAGGAAGCAACAACGGGCTCAAGAGACGGACGAACAAGGCGAACAACGCCTTGCCAAACGGCGTGCTCAAGACGCTGCTAGATGAGCGCGTCGTGATTCTCTCGAAACAGAATCGTCGACGGCTGGTGATGATACCAAATGGACTCTTATATCTGCCTTACAGAGTGAAGACTCCATATCAACGTGTTCAGAGAGTAGCCAAGAGCGACGCAACACGACCAAGCGAAATCGGCGTGCCCAGAAGACTGCTAAAGAACGGCAGAAACGACTTGAAAAAGAGCGAATGCGAGAGGCTGCCAGGAGGTTGAAACGTAATGAGGACAATAGAAAACGGCGTGAAGAAGAGACACCGGAAGAACGGGTTGATTGCTTACGCAAACTACCATGGCTTAACTAAAGCTAAACCCCAGCTAGTGTTTTTGTCTCTTGTCTTTGTAGAAGTTCCTGGTTCATATTTTTCGGCACGGAGCGGGAGGGGGGGATTCCTTGATTTTCTCTGACGTCCCTGCTTTGGGACCCTTATCCGGATTTGTTCCCAAATTGGAGAGGATAGCGCTTCTTGTCTCTGCTGTACTGTTTCTTTCAATTTAAAATGTTCTTACAGGCCTCCGTTAGTTCTGTCCGCGTGTTATGCACTCCTAGAGCCAGCATTAAATACAATAATTCTAAAATGCCATATATATATATATATATATATATATATATATATATATATATATATATATATATAGAGAGAGAGAGAGAGTATAGAGCTGTATAGAATAAACTGAATTCTTATTTAAAAACAGCAAGACAAGAATATTACATACATGAATTCGCTAATAAACATGCTCCTATCAAATATGTAAGGCATATACAACTTAGTCTCAAAACGAACTCTACCAACTACAGTAGATATTATGGTGAACGGCGTCTCGCTCAGCTAGAGACCATGCCTTAGCTGACATGTTAAAACCAACATTTCTTGACACATGTGGTGGAAGTCAAGCAGTACAAAGATGCAGTGATCAAATGTCATATCTAAATGGCAATCCAAACCCTTCGATATTTTTCTCCCGAACATCGACAGCGGAATGCCAAAAAAAAAAAAAAAAAAAAAAAAAAAAAACGTTGTTCTGTTGTAGCTCATAACATCAAGGGTGCGGTGGCGGAAATTGTATCTGACCTCATCGCACCCTTATTGTCCCACATATGCAACCAAATTCTCAACGAAGGAAGATTTCCAAAGAAATCTGTCTTCTGATTCTCAGAGAAAAGGTAGACATTCATCAACTTCCTACACGTTCCAGCGACGGCTTTAGGCGCAATGGTGTACCACAAGGCTCAATATTCAGTCGTATTCTATTCCCAGTGCACATAAATGATACTGTCACGTGGTAGTGACAAGACCGTGGGCCCAAAAGAGAAGACAGGCGTAATAGAACTGAAATCAACTCTTTGTTGGGCTGTCCTGCTCCTGAGAAGAACTAAGTAACTCGGCGGCGGCGATAACAGCAAGTGTGTTCGTCGGTTGTCAAAAAATGAATGGTCGTTGCGTTGGTCAGAGCCCAATTTAAAGTGAGCGAAGGACCATGCAGATAACCGGCCGATTGAACCTGGAAACTTCTCGAACGATACAGAAACATTTGTACTTCGCTGTGATCATTCGGGAAAAACCTCGGCGCATCTCGCGCCACAAGGAAATTGATAAAGCCGCGAAGGGCGACAACGTGCAGGATCGAACAAAGAGTACAGCATCGATCCGTGCCCTACAGTCACAGTGATAAGGCCGCATGCTGGCGGCTGTTGACAAAGAACAAATTGGTATGATTCGCAGCAATATTGTTACTATTTCTCCTTGCTCCGAAACAGTATTATACGCTGCCGATGACACAAATGTTTTCTTTAGTGACGCGAGTTTACGCGCTATAAGAGGTAAAACAAATCACTGGTTAACAAAATCTAACAATATGGTTGCGTGCCAATAGGCTAGAAGTAAACATCACGAAGACGAAGTATGTAATATTCTGAGCTAAAAATAAGCAATAAGAGGTTAGCCAATCATACTAACATAACTGAAATGTTTTGTGAGTACAGTCAATAACATTCCTTAAAGTTGTATTTAATGAATACCTGTATTAGACTAGCCATGTTAATCGAGTGAGAAAACAATGTTTCGATCAGTTGGCCTTCTAAACAAATTTAGGCTTTAATCTGTTGTGTCGGCTGAAGTGACGCAAATGAACGCAGACTGACAAGTAACCAACAAATCAACTCCCCTTTATTTCAACATGCAGTTACTTATATACACAGACTGTCTCTGGTGCCTATGGCGGCAGGGCATCACAAACCAGAACCAAAATCAAATATACAACAATTACCTAGATGTCCTAAAAAAAAAAAAACTCTATTTCAGCCTAATTCAATCGCATCATTACTACTGTTTGCTAATATGTGATACAACACAGAATAATTTAATCCCTTTTCTGCTACAGAAAAAGGCCATAAGAGCAACTGCCAACCAGGGTTATATAAAGAGCATGGACACATGATGAAAGAGCTTGGGGCTACCTCTTCTGCTGCAAAAACTGAGATTCGTGATGAATTGTATAGCACGGCTCAGCGCAAGCAGAAGACTCTTTAACTTGAAATATGGTTAACATACTAACAATATTGGGTTAATATAGTTCATATATTAACCATATTTAGTGTGAAAGGCTCTTCTTCTAGCGCTTGAGACGCGCAATACAATTCATCCTGAACCACACTTTTTAAAGCAGCAGAGATACCACAAAACCCACATCACCTACGGCACGTTACAACGTCGCTTATTTTCTTCTATAGTTCTCTGTTTTGTAACAGCTTGTATCTCCTTAACAAAAATATGTAGGCTAGTTTAACATGTACTCTAAAGTTTGTGTGTATGTGTGCGTTTAATTGTGTTGTTGTTTTAGCACTTTTACTGCGCGATGGTTTATATTTTTTATGTAAAATTCTTCATCTTCAGGTATTGTTCAATTTCTTGAATTTTTTCGCGACTGTTGCTTGTGGATTCTATTCTTTTTTTTTTTTTCTAATATGAGAAAAAGTGTCAACATGAGTGCTACACTTGTATGCATGTGCAAATTCAATTTGCTTACCATTGGGAGGAAGGCCCTTGTCAGGCATCATACATTATATGGCCTCCTTCCTGAAGTGTATGTAAATGTACTTCACATAAAGTTCTAAACTAAAAAATGTTTCTCGTGCAACTTTTTTGCAATTTCCCCATTAGTTCGCCTGCGCGTAAGAGCTTAGAGGTGCTTACAGTATGCTTAAATGAATGAATGAATGAATGAATGAATGAATGAATGAATGAATGAATGAATGAATGAATGAATGAATGAATGAATGAATGAATGAATGAAATAATGAATGAATTAATGAATGAATTAATTAAATGCAATTGTGAAGAGTGGCGACCGGTTGAAAAATTTTAATATCGTGGTGAGCCGTGTCACTGCCCATTATATGTGAGCCCGTGTGACGGAGGACGCGGCGCCTTTTATGACTACGAGTACGTAACACGCGCTCCAAAAAGTAATGGCTACATGCGGAATTGCTACATGCGTTGAGCAGAATTGCCAAAGAAAAAATACTTAGACCACTTCCCACCCTTTAATTTCAATGCAGACACTGCTCCTACCAATCTGGCATTAACAGATACGGTAACCTAGAATACCTTTGATTAAGTCAGGCCAACGTTGAACCGGTTACAGCAAGTGAGCAAGTGAGCAAGTGAGCAAGTCAGTTCAGGCAGTTCGGACACCAGCTGGTGCCCGAACTGCCTCAGCAAAAAGAAATCGCGATAACAAATATCAATAATTTACAGCAATAAAAATTGAACACGCCACAAAAAGTTTGTTATCCAGTAACAATACATTCACGTTATCCTAATAATGATTCTAATCATTCAAGCAGTGACAACCTGCTTCATCGTGCACAGAATAACATGGAGAAACACTGCCGAAGCGGTGGTCGTAAAAATATATATTAAGGCGAAAGCCTTTCTTGGTTCATGGTGAAAATCACGTTCGAGCGAGATCTGTCCGCCAGGATCCGCCAGATGTGTTCTCTGTGTCTAGCGTTCCTGATTTATTGATTTATAGGAAGGAAAAGGCGCGGCAACTGTCTCACTTGATTTCTGTGGGCACCACAACCGTGCCGTAAGGGAAGGGAGGAAGGTGGGAGTGAAAATGGATAGAGAGAAAGAGGAGTCGTAGACAGAAGAGAAAATAGAGAAGAAAGAAAAGGAAGAGGGAAAGAAAGACGCGCGCCGCAACAACAGCCGTCGTCCACCACACAAGCGGTAGCGGGTGCAATGACGGCCTACAACAGATAAAAATTCGCTGGCAGGCTAGCCCCCGCCGCAAGCGGCGGTGACCTACCTGTCCTAGCCCCATGCGGGGAGTACTCTACGCTTCCCGACGACTCTAGCGTTCCGGCCCTCTCCATGGCAACGTAGGGAGGAGGGGAGAGGGTGACGACGAGCGACACCGTACCGCCAATCCTACATTTTCTAGCGTTCCTGATCTCCATGGCAACGTAGGGAGGAGGGGAGAGGGTGGCGACTAGCGACACCGTACCGCCAATCCTACATTTGCAGGAGCACTGCACGTGCATGCCAAGGAACGCCATGCGGCAGCAGCGCGACGATGTACCGTTCAATTCCACACTTGCAGGAGAGAGAGATATATTTTAATGGCAACAGGAGATATCTGCCTGGTGGTAAGCCTAGCATGCTACTCCTGCACACTTGCAGGAGTCCATCAACGAATGCGTACCAGTCAAGGAAAGGAAATTTCCACTGAGTGCCGCGAGCCCTGACCTTGCTAGCAAAAGCTATAAAGGGGTGCGCGATGTACCGTGTGCAGCAGCAACGTTCAGGCTTTCGCATTTCTTCAGTGCAGATTCTGCAGTTCTCTCAGAACATTTTTTTTTTCTTCGATGAGGGGGGTCCTTTTTTTTTTTGTCTTATCCGTCCGTGATTGGAGGAGTCCTAAGGTCAGAAGCATCATGGTTGAGGCAGTCCGGAGAGCTCGCTCGCTTCGTCAGCAATTGCTGGTTGATCAGATCCGAGACAGACAGGGCAGACAGCCTCCCAGGAGGTGGTGGTGGTGTAAGTCCTTTTATTAAAACAGCCTTTATAATACGCGTTTCAACAGTCCTTAGGCAAAGTGACGAGGACGCATTGCAGGGTCCGGAGCTGAGAGGCAAGCCAGAGAGGCCAAGTTGAGGGCCTCCCAGGAGGATGATGATGATGAGTGTTTGGTTCCCTGATGCACACTCCCAGACACAGGGTTGAACTTGGATAGAAACATGCCGCTCGAAAACGTGCCATCACTCAGTCATTGTTATTGAACGACATTCACCACAACCACCTTCATTTCACCCAAAAAAAAAAAAAAAAAAAAAGGCAGAATCCGGGAAACCTCGGTAACAGAGTCAGTATGCAAAGGTTATGTTCGAAGCGCCAATTTCGGCAAATCAGTTTTGAAGCCTTCTGAACTGCAAAATCAGCTATCCGTTTGCCGAGGTAGATGCTCTGCATTGAGCAAATGCGCAGTATATAACACTATTGAGCGCCAAGGACCTGCAACTTCAAAAGACAAGTGCGCCCCCCCCCCCCCCGCAACTGTTATTAATCAAACTGTGTCCCTGATAAAAAATGTTCCCAGCACAAAATAGACGTGGGAACAAACAACAAATTCCATTCCTGATTTGTTTGATCCTTACACCTGTGTCTCCATCTCATCATGCTGCAAATTTTTTTTACCATAGATTGGACCCAACCAGCTCAAACCACCGCGATTTTTCAATAGGCCCCTGAAGCAGTAAGAGCCAGAGTCTGAGCGCCTCCACACCGCCGTCCAATGTGTGTTGACATTTGTCGTTGCCGTTTTGATTGTACACTTGTCGAGTTTTTAGAAATAAACCACGATCCATACCAAAGTGCACACATTTTAAGACATCGCTCCCCTCACCAATGACGTCAATAAAGCCCCCATTTTCACCGTCTAGAAGTGGCCCGAAAGTAATCCGGTATAGCGTTGTTATGGGGCACCGTGCTTGTTTTCAAAGCCAGAGACGAGCTTACGTTTGCTTGCCGTTGATGGCAAAGCTTTCAGCCCTCGAAGGTGTAAATAAATAAACGAGTGATAAGAAATCTCTTCTTTACATTTCAAATGGGCCGATGTGAAAGCTGAGTCAGTCAGTCGGCTCTCGTTTTAAGATAATTTATGTTCCATGACACCGATTGTAATTGGCGAGAGATAGAGAGAGATATATAACATTTTGTCAAAAGCAAGAGTGATATTCGCCCCAGGTGGGCATCCTGCTCAGTCCAGAAAGCCGTGGACTCAAGCAATGTGCCTAGTCCGGTTGACGAGACTACGCTGGTCATGCAGGCTGGGGATTGACAGCTGGATCTCCCGCTGCTCTTTCGTTAGATCCCTGATGGTTATCGTACCCTGTGGTCCCTTGCATCCCCACACCATACGTTGTAGGGTGTTTAGCAAGTCACAGAACGTGTATTCATACTTGTAGGTGGTTAGTGATATCCTGATTGGTAAGGTGCCATGGACGTGACTGTTAATTTGTATTTTTCGGGGGGTGACTGCTTCTTCTCTGGTTAGTTTCGAGTGAGATGAGGAATATTTTCTTAGGAATGTTTTTCTGGCACTATCATTTGCGGGTAGTTCTACCTTATACAGCTGCGTGCTTTTTCCGCTTTCAGGCCTGATAAATTTCACTAACCATGCGCTACTTTATGTAAGGCTACATATTCTTATGATTGCTTGCAGGAACCGGTTCCAGTGAGGCCGCCTTTATCAGAGTGCAGAGAGAATCTATGAACTGTATTTTGACAAATAACTGCAGCACTCACTTCAACACTGCCTGTAACACTGGCTGGCTTTCCGAAGCGATGCGACCTCAATTTAGAGGCGCGCCACGTCTGTCTATTACGCTGCGCCAAGGGTGCGTACATACACCTAACTTCCACTGTACAAGCGTCCTCTCCTCCCATCAAAACTAGCCTCGTCGTTGGTCAGCTTCGGAGGAACTTTCTGGAGACGTCCAGCTGCTCCTCCGCCGGGTCAGTCGTCGTCGCCGCTGAGTGATGAGGAGGGGGTGACGCCGATACGCGCAAGGTTACGTGCTCTCCTTGCGCCAAAAAGGAGGCGTTTCTCCAATGATCTGGAACGTTCTACGCAGACGCAGAGCACGCTTCCTTCACGCCTCGCTGACTTAACGAAAATGTGCGCCGATTTCGTAACACCTAGTTCAACGACTCCCATCCAGAGTCTGCTGGTCTTACGATGGTCTTACGCTATATTCATACCTTTTCCATCATGTCTGCGCCGTATGTGTACAGCAACCCAGATAGCGAGATGGCGATGCCTTGCGAGCGCTTAGTAGCACCAACTTCACACAGCATTCTACAGAGATACGAGGTGACGAGTAGCCTGTAAAGATCATGTCAACCTTCTATGCCACTTGGCCTCCATTCTCGATCCTGCATTTAACCTCTCCTCCCTCATTTTCCTCGAATCGCAGTATCGCACGGCGTACTCCGCCAGGGCATGTGGAGGGGGCCACTTTTTCCCGCTGTCGTGGAGCCGCTGGAGAATGCGTCAGGCAGTGCACCATCCTACAGTATCTCCGAGCAGGTCTCGGA
>JAJIZL010036959.1:6975-22215 GCA_023969395.1 Amblyomma maculatum
AAAAGAAGAAGAAGAAGAAGAAAAACAAGGAAACGAAGGAAAAGAAGGAAAAGAAGGAAAAGAAGAAGAACGCAGCTAATGCTTTCGCTCCATATTCGGTTCAGCAGCGTTGAACCCTTCTAATTTTTTTTTTTCTACGACCTAACTTTGCAATTCAAGCACCCTCGTAAAGAACTAAGGATCTGGTAGTAGCGGCTTCCCGCTGACCTCGTATCGAGGTCACATCGAGAAAAAACTGCCGGGTCTTGCATACTGCTAATCCATATCGTCAAGTTACTTCCGTTGCGTGCTTTTTTAACCGATTTAGAAAAATAGCAATGCCTTTTGCATATAGTTTAGCTTTAGATTTTGGATTCTCCTCGTCGAGGCGTTTTCAGCCCCACGTTGTAGCCTAAAGTTAATAATCCCAATTAACTAATTAACTGTTATGAACTAAGAACTACATTTCGTATTCGATGTTGTAGCGTGAAGCCCAATTTAGTTATAATTAACTAATTAACTACAATTAATTAAGGTATACAATCACATCAGTGCGATTGGGCTCGACATAAGCTTTCACACAATGTATGACCTAATGACGTAACCCAAATTTCCACTTAATCTCAATTAACTAATTAACGGCATTTAATTAGAACCTAAAATTAGTAAATAGCAATTATACTTGACATAAGCTAACCAAATATATAACACTTGTGGCTATTATACTGAACTACAAGAGTGTAAAGCAGGCTATGACGGAACATAAGCTACACGGCCACTGCAGACATTCTGTACATATTCCATACATGGAGCACATGAGCCAAGTAATCGTGTGCATTAATAAAAAAATGTACGGAGCTGGCTTCCCTTTGCTTCCCTTGTTATCATTGTCTCCTTTTTGTGTACATCAACGTCCACAGCAATATTTGGGTACCTTACACGAGGATAAATGCCAACTTGCGCGTCGCTAATCCTGTATTGCCATAAACTGCGGCGGTATCCCGAATCCCCCAACATGGCGGAAACGCACACGGTCAGCGCAAGGGGGCGCCAGTTCTTGCATAAGGTCTCAGTTTTTTTTTTCTCGGAGGGCGGGGGGGGGGAGGGGGGGGGGGGGGGGACTCGTCCCCTCCCTGGAATGTGCAGGTGGCAGCAAAAGTTTGCAGGATGTTCGCGTGGAAACAAAAAAAAAAATATGTCGGCGCAGTACCGAGGAAGCCAATTGCCAGAAACGTCTATGAGCACGACAGCATACACAGATCCCATCCGCTGGCATAAACGGAAGGAGCCTTCCGAGAGGCAGCGCTCCAACACAATTTCATTTTGAGCTCACGCATCCCGTTAACATTTGCTGGCGACTGTACTGCGTGCAGTGCATGCTCATGTGCAGTTCCGTGCAAGTTTAAGTACGGGAACTTAAAACAAATATATAAATGCGGAACTTACATCTGCTGTTCCCCATGCGGCTTCAGTCCCGATGACGCACTGTGTGGCACACAAACGTGGCGTGTTGAGTGTCTATGCCGATAACAGAAACAGGAACTGTGCCGACGTGCGAGGGGAAACAACGGCGTCACTGTAAAGGAACAACGCCCTAAGCTCTTAATGCAAGGTGAACTTCTGCTTGCTGTATGCTTTCTGTAAACCTTTCATTTTCGTCTGCGGATTACGCGAATTTCTTACTCCGCGTTAAAAAAAAAAAAAAAAAAAAAAAAAAAAAAAGGAGCTGTGCTCTAATGAATTCCAAATCCAGTTTCGGTCTGCGGCTGGCAACAGTAGAACCTCTCTCTTCGTCTCTCACCTAACGCCCTTTTCCTAAGTTTCGTGTTACGCTAGTGTACTTCACTCACTGACCGCTCTGCATGACTGGAGCAGCAACGCCGGTGTTGCAGTCGCGGAAATGCGTGCACGAAACCTCATTTTTGTTTATTTTTGGATCTGTTGCCTGTATAAGGTGTGGCTGTGGCCCAAACACACACTACTGACTCAACAATTTTAAAAAGCACAGTTAGCGCAGAGTCAACGTCTTGCGGGCCCATCGGACGCGCCCCACCAACTCTTCGGCAAAAGTTCGCGACCTCACACCGCAATTACGTACTCGATGAAATCGCCATAAAACAAGTTTGTCGCCGCTCGCATGCGAACAAACCAGTCAAACTTCGCACGCTACGAGAGAACATTTTTCCCCGTAGTTTTCAAGGTATGCCTTGCTCCGCGCATTCGGCTCAGACGACCCCAAGTATGCTCACAGCCAGAGCACGGGCCAAGGCTGCTGCATAGCGAACACAAGCATCCCTTGTTAAGAAAGAAGCTGCTGTGACACCGGAAAGGGCCCGCAGAGCGCTAAAGATCCGAGCTGGGAGCCGAGTTGGAAGTATTGCGGTATAGGAAAGAAAAGCGGTCCCCGAGCAAGCACTGCGCACAAATCCTTGAATCTGCCACAGAAAAACACGGTGGAAAGCATTACCTGTGTTGGATGGTGTCTGAGGTATATGATGACCCCTTGGGGCACGTGCTTCACAAATCCTTTCAAACAACGGCCCTCAGGGGCGAACAGCAGCACGCCAGCCACAGTGTAATTGAGACACCTGAAAGCCACGCTCTATGCCATGCGAATCAAACGCCCTCAATCGATTGGTCACGCTGAACAGCACACGCCCCAAGCACATAGATTAATTGATTTAGACCGATAATACCGTGTGACAGCAGTGTTCGAATTACCCGAGCCAAAGCATGTAAAATCTGACGTGATGTTGTGGCGGACCCATCACGAGTCAGACACGAGCAAGATCGTTGCTCCGATCTGACGATCGTATGAGTGTTTCCGCGTTAAAACGAATGCTTTCTCCGAGGCACCGAAGACAGGCGATGATTCCAAGCACACATGTCGTACACACTGCGTAATCGTTGGGTACTTAAGTACTTAACGAAATAAGTACTTAAGGGTCTCTTTAGTGAGAACCTGAATTGTTCATTGCGTACGCATGAAACCCAAACATTGAACACCATTCATGACTGCAGTGGGCAAATCTAGGCGTAGCACGCTTTAGACTGCTACACATTAGTGCCATCGAGGGCAGCAAGGTTCACTTGACTGCCGATAGCATTGCAAGAGGCGTTACTTTTGGTCAAAACTATTTTTATTTTTTTTAGCAGTGCATCATAGCTTGTTTTTCCGTTCACGGTTCCACCAAACTGCGTCGTGCGCGCTGCATGTACTGGTTCATCATTTGCGGAACTTCATTGGCCAGAATGCTAAATTGCATCGCGCCTAGGGACGAGCGCTAGAGCTAGAGCGCACACGATAGGAAAGCGCAGAAGTGTATATGACGACACCAGCGATGTAACAGTCATATGCGGCAATGCGATGTCGCGAAACGCGATGTCTAGTTGGGCTGCTCCGGATTTCCAATAGGATGGCTGTGGAGGCAGAGCAGATGAACTTTCTAAAATGCCTCAATTTCTAATTGCTAATTTTTTAAATTCCTCAATTAAAGGAGCCTCATTTCAAGTTTTGGCTTCATTTGAACCTTTACTCAATTCGTTATGTACCTTTATTGAGGTGTGACATTCACGCACGAGGTCATGTGGTTTGTATACGTTATAGCTCGGCCGACCAATCAGGATTTTAAGCACGAATATCTGCGACACGCAGTGCGGCTACTACTATTACTAGGCCAACAGCCTTTCGACCTAACGAGCTATATACGCTTCCTGGAAATATCGCGAGCGCTCCACCCCCTCCCCTTTGTTGAACAAATCATCATCATCAGCCAGACTATACTCAGTGCAGGTCGAAGCCAGGCTTTCATGCCATACTACTCCAAGTAGTCTGGTCCTCTGCTGGTTGCATTCACTTGACCCCTGAAAACTTCGTAACCTCATCCGCCTGGCTGAATGTATGCCGCCACCTGCTACGCCTTCCTTCCCTTCGAATCCAATTTGTTAACTTTAGTGACCATCGGTTATCCTTCCTTCGCAATACGTCTCCTGCCCATGCCTATTTCTTTCTCTTGATTTCCACTAGAATGTCATTAACTCGAGCTTTTTCTCCGAGCTACTCAAAACGCTCCCTAGCTCTTAATGTTACACCTGCCATTTTCCCTTCCATAGCTCTCTGCGTTGTCTTCAACTCTACGTTTCAGCTCCATCTTCTCCATCCACGCCGCAACTGTCTTCGACGCTGTCGAGCGGGTAAATGGCAGATGGGGGTGTGGGCTCGACGAACGCACCCACATTGCCTTGGGTACATGCGTACACAGAAGACAAGATTTTTGAAAAAGGCAAGAAACTTGTTTGTCGGAACCTGCAATGGATTAAGTGTGGAGAGTATTTGGTAGTGTTACAGAGGTGTGACAGTCGCAGAAAAAGGAAGGGGGATGGCGGGTGCTCATACGATATGGGGGGATTAGCGGTATTTTAGGATATGCTTTGATAGTCTGGCGCTATTCTTTCGAAGAACTCAAAAACAGCTCTTAGTAGACACTTTCGTAACTATATTAGGTTTTCCAATTAACTCTAACGTGGGGACATTCACAATGTTACTGCACCATAAAAATTAGTTGCACAAATATGTTACATAACTTTGGCGATCACCATTTCCTATTTTGCGAACATGGGGCGTTCGTGCGGAAGATATGTTTATGTTGGTCTTTATGCTTGTAACTCTGTCTGCGAGCAGAGGTGTCATGTGTGCTTCTTTTTGTACCCCCCCCCCCCCCCCCCCCCCCCAGAGTAATGCCTTGGCGCTGTGGGTTCCTTAATAAATAAAAAAAGTAATGGGTGCATATAAACGCGGTTGAACCACCTTTTTACGTCAATGAAGGAGTTAAAAATAAGAAGAGAGGCTCGGCGCAATGTTGCTCGGGTAACGGCGCGAAATCGAAATCTCGCGTGGAAGCAAGGGTAGCGAATCGCCGGCTCAAGTGGTTCTTTTTTTTCTGGCCGGTATTCGTGCGCGCGAGCAAAACGTTCATAACCCCTGAAATGCGGTTAAATCCTTATCAACCTGATTTGGTTTGGTTCATAGGGTTTAAAGTTCTAAACTACTCAGGTTATCACATCAATGAAGGAATAAAAAATTAAAGGAGAGGCTCGGCGCATTCTTGCTCGGGCAGCCACGCGAGGTTCTAATCCCGCGTGGAGGCCAGTGTAGCGAAACGCCTGCGCAAGCGACCCTTGATTTCTGGCCGGTATTCATGCGCGCGAGTACCATGCTCAATAAAATCCCTCAATAATCTCAATGTAACGTCAAGAAGTGAAGATTGCCGCCCATTTATTGTCCGGCGCTTTTCTTCGGCGTTCGACCCTTCCATTGGCCGAGCGACGTCACGTGTTTTCGCGCGCTTTCATCTTGCTTGTGTTGCTGCCTCTTCTCCCGAGGTGCCAAACAATGCACACGCGGCGCATATCGCTGTGTGTTAGCTGCGGCTCGCGCCTCTTTCGCGCTGTTTTTTGAAAAGTCCTTTGTTCGGAACGCTGTGTTGCTGCGCTTTCGAACGCAGCACACGTGAGCACGATGACAAGCGGTTGTTTAGAATACTGTCCGTGAATCGACATGCGGCGCGGAGGAAGGTTTGGCTGCACCGAATCGGCCGGGTTGACTTCAACTCAACACCATGGTCGCGGCTCTGTGAGTCAAGTGAGCAATATCTCATCTCTAACCAAATATGCCTCCACACACTGTGTACGCATTCGCTCTTTTTTTTTTTTTTCCATGCCAAGTGTCACATGCCTCGCATCATTTTTCTTTTTTTTTCTTTTTTTTTTTTTTTTTTTTTATTTTTTTTGTTTAACTCCTCGATTATGCACAGAATAAAGTCCTTGCTTTCTGAGGTGTTGTCTTAGTCCTGAATATAAGCTAACTGAATGTTTTGAGTGTGTCGCCGCATTTAACGAAGCAGTGACGGCTCTTAGGCGGCCGGTTTATCTTTCTCGCCTTGGTTTCGTTTGGTGTGCTAGTTCTCAATTTCGCACGCCAGGCAGGCAAACGTTGATCGATCTGCAGCAAAGTCGAAAACACAGGGAAGACAACAGCTGCCCCGCTTCTATATTTAACCGGGAGCTCACAGGTCAGTCAAAGCTTAAAAAAAAAAAGAAAAAAAAAAGGTGACCATACACTAACTGTTGCTAAATTGTTCTCCTCTGCCTCCCAGTTGCAATATTTTTTTTTTTTTAGCATGTCGCGCAGTTTGGCCAAAGACGAACAACGGACGCACGGAGGTGAAAGCGGGTTGAAATCGCGTACGTGTGGTGTAACACGCTGACACGCTGACACCTGAAACCGTATTCCTCTAAAATCCCTCTCGAATTCTGTATTGATGTTTAAGGAGCCGGTAATATTTTAACGTGATTACACTGCGACAAAATACAACCTGAAAGGCTCTGGTGAGACCCGGTGCCAGCGCCTTTATCAGCGCCTGCTCCGGAGAGCGCCTGTAGAAGACTTGCTGAAGGGCTAGAGCGCATGATAGTCATGCACCGCGTAGGTCGAGCCATGGTCGAAACGTGAGAGGAGATGATGCTACGTTTAGTTTATTGAGGAGCTTTAATGTTCATCATCCCTGAAATGCGGTTAAATTGATTATGAACCTGTTTTGGTTTGTGTTATGGGGCTTAACGTTCCAAAAGGCTATGAGAGACGCCGTTGTGTATGGGGCTCTGGAAATTTCGACGACTTGGTGATCTTCAACGTGCACTGACATCGCACGTCACAAAGGCGCCTTGCTTTTCGCCCCGGAAAGAAAAATACGGAACACATATTTCCCTTAATATATCAAACAACTGGATTTCCAGTTGTATAAATTCATTCGAGCAATCATGTCAGCGAGCATATAAAATAGCTTTATATTCGAATGCACTTTCAAGTGCATTTATTTTTTTTAGAGACGGCACTCACACAAAAATGGTGTGCAAATATTATTGGATCCGGAAAAATACATAAGCAAAATGAGCCATACCCAAAAATACTCAAGCAAGCCCAGATTACAAAAATATTGCAAATTTCACTGTCAGTGAATGCAGGAGGCATTTATTTACAAAGCAAGAAGCATGTTTACAACATAAAACGCCATTTGTTTGTTACATGGAGCACACACCAGATACAAAGCACTTTAATTGCTTTAAGAGCATGACTGAGTATAATCGCGCGGAATGCGTAACTCTTTGGCTGTTGACGGCGTGAACGAAGTCCCTATCTGATTATGTACCGTGGCTCAAAGTGCAATTCGCACATGACACCTGTTGGCTCAAGCTTCTTGTCTTGACGGTGCAAGTTCCTTGCCCATTGTTGTCTCCTTACATCGTCTCAAGGCACGTTGAAAAGAGACGCCTTCGGCGCAACTTTTACACGACTATAAGCGGCGCGGCACCCTTGCGTAAAACATATAATTGCTGCGGCAACTAGGCATAGTTGCTTAGCGTACCATAGCATGACCGTAAAGGAAGTCCGAGGACAGGCAAAGATAAGTCAACGAACGTAGCACTCCACAAAAATTACCAAAATCTAGTCGGTTCGCGTCCTCGTGTGCAGGCTGCAGCAGGCGAGCGGACGGTTACGGGAGCGCACGGACTCTCACGGATCTTCAGGTGGAACCAACTCCAGGGCTCCAAGCTACCTCCACCTCCGTTGACGTGAGCGGCTTAAGTCTTAAGCGTGCGCCGCATAGGGCAGAGGGCACACTACCCAATATTCTAGTACACTATAGTCCGGGTGTACATGAACTCTTTTCTGTCAGGCAGAGATCGCTGCTACACCGTGCGTCGAGCAAGTGCACCAGGCGCCGACGGGAGAGGAGGCAGAGGAGGAATGCTCAGCTCACGGTCCCGTCCCCAACCAGCAAGGAGGCAAGAGAGGAGGCACCGGCCCGACGCGTTGGCGTATACATGCCCCTCGCCCAGCGGGTAGGGTCGAGCCAACCTACCTCCTGCAGTCGGGCTGACTACTGTTGTCAGATGGGACACCCTAAAGTTCCGTGCCCCAGAGTCTCACATAACTCATCAGTCAATCATTATTCGTTCAACACCTCCGACAGCCCCCCTTCCCTCCCCCCATGGCCAAATGGGGTCTGGGGGAGCGTTTTTTGTTCGAGGTGAGGGCCCTGCCTGGATAAGGGGGCCACCGCGCAATGCCCTCATAGGAGTGGGTGACATCGGACACGAAGACGGCCTGCAGCGTCACAGTGGCATTGAGCCAACGAGGCGCACCTTCATGATCACACAACAGGTGTCACCAAGGGCGACAGTTCCCCGTGATGGAATCATATCGACACAGAAAGTGTTCCACCAGTAACTAAAAAATCACAGACGGCCGACACCAAGCCTCCGAGAACCTCCACTCACCGAGAATTCTACGTTCCCGCTGCAAGTGGAACCAGACCTCCTTCCGCACCTTTGCAGTATACCTCATGCATGGAGGCCCGGAACCCCGCTGCAGTATGCGGCCGCACAGCGTTCCAGCCATACCTAGTATGTGCATTCCACAAGCAGGACGACGAACTGGTTAACGGCTGCGCCTGGCAACGGATTTAGGTATCGCACAGTCTGAGTCGGCTACACGCCGGAGAAGGGCTTCAGGAAGAAGACACTGCGAAAACATGTGAACAGTGTCCTCTCTACCTCCACAAAATGGACAAGTTGGTCGCAAGCTGGCGCGTGTAAATGCAGGGGCCTTAATGGGAGCACTCCCCTGACGAGGCGATAAATAAAGGACGCTCTGCTTGCTTCCAAAAAGTCCGCCGCGATGTAGCGCCAGCTGGGCCTTACATTGACAAGATCGTGCTGGCGGAGGTGAGGAAGAAGACTTGGAGTGAGGAGCCTAACCAATTTCTTGAGGGTAACCGAAACCACATCGATATCCGCCTCCGCCTTACGAAGACGCTCAAGGCAGGTGACTGCCTGGGCGTAAAGGGAGATGGAGAGCCCGACCGTGGCACGCAATGAGAATACGTGCATTGTAGACAAAGAGGCTCTCAGAAAAAACGGAGTCAGGCTTCGAGCCAGAGGCAGGTCCGAGCCACGCCGAAGCAATGCCCAGGCTACGATGCCCAGATCGGGGATGCCGAGGCCTATTCCTAGGCAACTTTACCACAGGTATTTTGACCTTGTCCAGAGCTCCACTCCGCAAGAAACGGAAAAGGATCCGCTCCAGGTAGACCTTCGTCCGTGCTGACAGAGGTGTTACGCTGGCGACATAGGTCAGCTCCGCGTAATAATGGCCCGAGCCGTGAACGGACACAAAAGCTCTCTCTTGCCCTAGATTAGATTTTCTCTTAAGCAAAGGACCAAGCACTATCGTTAGGCGCTCCAAGGATGAGTAGGGAAAAGTTGTTGATTGGTTCGGGCAGAACAACCGACTGATGCCCCAATCCGACAAGGAAGTATATATAGGCTATGTCGTGCTGGCGGCGAGGGAGTACCAGAGAAGAGAAGAGGCCATCGGCAGAAATTTCAAGGCAGTAAAATCTAGTGCGATGAGAGTGTACCTATAGGCTGTTCGGCTTGGCGAATGGAATTGTTGACGCTAAGTGTAAAGCATTGCCTGTGTTTTTCAGAGCAAAAAGCCCATAAGGCGGATGTGCCTTTTAGATCAGTAGTTAGTGAGAAGAATACATTGCGGCGCGTTCTGAGTGGTTACCTGCAGACAGGTACATGACCCATTTTTTGGCTAAGAACTCAAAACAGATTGTGAGCTTCATCGAGGGCAATGCTCCAGTGGGAAATATGTTCTCAGTTGATGTAGAAGATTTGTTCCGTTCTGTGCCCCACGGTGAATTGCCGAGTGTTGTAACTTGTAAGGGATGCTGTAGAAGAAGGCGGGGCGGTAGATTTCCAGAACTCGCGTGGGCTTTCTGTGAAAAAATTCTTGCATCTTCTTGAGTTTGATCTACTTTTATCTCTTTCGGGAACAAATTTTATCTTCAGAGACAAGGAATCTGCATTGGATCCTGCGTAGCACCTGTTCTGTGTAACTTGTTTTTAGCTTCGGTCGACCGCGCCCTAGAATAAAATGCGAAGGGACTGTTGAAAGCCTCTCTGAAAGTGGACAATTGTTTTATTGTTCTGAACAAACTAAGCAGATTCACGTACACTGATGCAGTGGGTAGCATTTTAGATAGCTTTCAGCAGTGTGGGAAGGAACCGGTTTTTACGCACGAACTCTCTTTACAGGGTTCGATGCAATTTTTAGATGCGTGTTTTATTTTAAGGGAGTGTCATGTTTGTTGGGAGTTCGCTCCGCGGTCACAGAAAGAGTCTTTGCCGTATGAGTGTGCACTCTGAAACCGCAAAGAGGTGTGTCGCGAGTCTTTGTCTGGGGTTGTGCCCGCAAGGCAGGTGCCCCGGTTACTTAAGGCAGGGTACCCCTGCTCGGTCACTGTATACGTCACAGA
Source organism: Amblyomma maculatum (assembly GCA_023969395.1). Lineage (NCBI taxonomy): Eukaryota > Metazoa > Arthropoda > Arachnida > Ixodida > Ixodidae > Amblyomma > Amblyomma maculatum. Next base: position 17,343 of record JAJIZL010036959.1, read on the forward strand.
GGCCCTTCTTCGAAACACGCGCACACACGTGCCCTTCACAAACGCGAATGCGCACGCATACATCTGTGTTCTCATTTGCGCGCTCTTCCGTTTCGTTTCTATACGTTTCCGCTCGTTAATTGCTACTTTGAGTCCACTCGAAAAGCTTCAGCGGTGGTAACCGGTGATTGTTATGACTTTACCAACTTCTGCTGCTTTTGGATTTTGTTTTCCGTTTGTCGTGTTTTGTATACGCTATTGCTTTCGGCTTGAACGCCTTAATAGGATTTTAACTGGATTTCAGGAGAGATTAACGCGAGACTACGATAAACAGGGTGTAGGCACCCGAGCAAATTTCGAGAATTATAAGGCTTCCTATAGGAACACCAGGGACGCATATATCTCCAGAATCGCAAAACGACATAATCACATCAGACTACAAATAGTGCATACCTTAGCGAGCCGCTCCAGGATCTGAAAGCGAAGACTCTATCTAGCGGAGTGGCGATAATCCCCTTCGGCGGATGCTAAATTATGACCAAGACTCGGCTGCTCCTTTCGAACAAGAAAGCGAGGACGACGCTGTCCAATGCCTTAACTGGAAGGAGCCCACTGTCTCGCGCGCATAAATACCGGCCAGATACCCAGCGACGCTTGCGGGATTTGAAACTTGTCAATGAAAGAATAAAAAATTGGAGGACAGGCCCATCTCCTGGCGGCTGTGCGAGTTACAAATCACATGTGAAACCCAGCGGAGCTTGCGCTGAAACTGGAAGAAGCAGTATGAACCTGTATATACACTGTAAAAAATGTGTGTGAAATTATGGGTAATTTGAAAGAAAATTTCTGTCCCCGTACAGAGAATATCTGTTCTACTTCATTGACCGAAATATGTTCACAAAAGAAAAACAACCTAGTAATTTTCTGTTTTTCAGCCGATACCTTGATTGGAAGGCAAACTATTTGATACATATTCTCGTCTGTTCTATTTTCTACCGCAAACTGATGTTTACTTGAGTAGCAGGTAAATTTTGAATAGAAAGCGAAATGGTATGACAACCCCGAAGGCGCTGTTCGACGATCGGCTGCGTAACAATTTCGATTCGAAAGAAGGTAACTAGTGGCGTCACATTTGTTCAAAATTTCTGTATTTAAAAAAAAAAAATAGAGTGTAGTTCTAGCGCTTTTTCGCATCACTGAAAGAATCAACAATTAGAGGAGAGGTTCGGTGCCATTATGGTGCGGCTGCGTGAGTTTCAAACCCAGCGTGGAAACCCAGCAGCGCTTGCGTCTCGGCCGCCAGACCACGATGGCGCCTCGAAGCTCTCTAATTTTTCATTCTTTCAGGGTCGTGAAAGAGCGGTCCCCACCATATGCAAGGTGGGACTGCTGTTTCACCTTATTGTACCCCTTATTGTACCGGGTGTTTCTCTATACCTGTCACAAGAACCCGCCAACATTCACAAAACAGGTACCGGCGAAGAGCAAAGTGATACAAAATATTTTAGTGAAAAGTTATGTTTTCTGAAATGGCATCGCGCATGTTCCCACGCAAATAGTTGTTAATTGAGCAGCGTTAGTCATTTGTCCACAATTAAAGGAAAGCGATTACAATATTTTTTTTTTTTTTTCAGAATAGTGCCCCCTAGCTATCACAACGCACCTTACCCGTCTGCAATTCTACTGCTCGTCATCCTCTGGACTTTGCGGTTTTGCGTGCAGTACAGAGGTGGTCCAAAGTGGGGCTGACAGATGAAGCAAGCACCAATCCCCCCCCTCCCCTCCCCCTCTCCACATAAGCTACTGTACATCTTTCCAAACCTTCCGTTTTCAGGCTTTTAAGAAGCACGCAGAAAGACCTCCGAAGGAGCACACTCGGAGCAACCAGCTAGGCTAGGCTTTGTAGTTCCGTTGGTGTTAGCTACAAGAGCGCTTCACGAGGACTTGACAAGTCGCTGGTAGTCATTGTGGAAAGCGAGGCGATATGGTGGGATCGAAACGAAGCCGGAACGAGTAGCCGTAATGGTATGCCACAAATACCTTCTTTATTAGGACTCCCTTTGTTGTTGCGTTCAACACCAAGAAATGCTTAAACCGATTTTCCGTGCACGCGCACAGGTTGTCGTTTACAATGTTTTACTGGGGTGCGTGTTAAAAACGACGGAAATGACAGACACCCCTCTGGCACAAACTTGGAAGTGGGGCTGTGCCTTCAGTTCAGTTCTATTTGAAGAAAGCAAGGTAGCAAATTAGGAAGCTGATCCTCAAAATTGTAAAGAAAGAACAACGAACGATGAAGGAATAAAAAAAACTCCATTGACCATACATGGCATGCCACCTTTCGCACATCTGTGATCCGATCTGAAAGTTCCTAATCTTGAATCGTATCTTTCGTTACTTGAGCAGCTATGTGCTTACAGCGATATCACGTTTCAGTGCATCAGTATAAAATACCCACTGATAATATTATCAGTGTTCTTCTGTAATGACGCGTTAAAATGTATCGATTTTCTGCGCATCCCATGTGTTCGCCCAGAAGGCAAACTTTTTATCAGCACCGGAGCGAATATCCCATCCGCGCCGGGTTATCATGGCGCTCGTAAGCCGCGCGCCCTGACTACTGACCGAATTGATACGCCGGCGGATACACCGGTAAAAATGGCGTCATAGCTGAACGCAGGGTGTTTGTAATGTGAATCAGTATGTATCGAATAACACGCGGGTGACAGCACCTGCAACTATAGCTGTAGCCAGTGTGAAACAAAATTCGAGTGCTGCAAGGAAACAAACTGCTTTGGTATTAACGTCTCAAAGCGACTCTGGCTATAACGATGTCGCAGTGGAGGGCTCCGGAAATTTAGACCACCTGAGGTTCTTTAACGTTCACTGACATCGCACAGTACACGGACGCCTTGGTCTTCTCACCCATTGAAAAGCGACCGTCGCGGCCGGGATTTGATCACGCATCCTTGTGTACAGAAGTCGAGTGACATAATTACTGCGACACTGCAGCATTGCGCGAGCGAAGAGGGAGTAGAAAACTGAAGTGCAAATCCTAAAGCGACGGAATGGTCGCAATTACTTCAATCTTCAGCATCAGCATGTCACAATAGTTGTACGTGACAAGTTGAAAGTAATTAGTTTTCTTTTTGCAATTTTGTAAACAATCGATTACTGCCTTCAAACGGTAACGTTACTCACAATTCAATTACAGTTGTGATCGACTGCTGGCAATCAACCGTATATGCTCACAAAAGAAAGAAAGCTGTAGACAACGGTACACCTTTGCAAGCATCAAAAGGGGGGCAAACACTATTGATAACGGGGATCATCCCTTGGTGACACAGGCTACAACAGACCGGTTCCGCAGAAGAATCACGCCTGATTATGTCTACGCCACGACCGGATGGTCGCCGCTTTATACAGCAGTTGTCATCCCGAGAACTATCATGCATCCTCTCTTTAGGGACCCCTCGCCTATTGCACATCGAGATAAGTTTGAGAAAACCCCAGTTTTCATCTCTAGTCGAGGAACGATTCTAGTGGAGGTTGGTATCTGAAACGAAAAGCAGGCCTCGAGGGCCGCTTGAAGTAGAAGTTCGACTGAAGACGTGTTTGAGAATGCGGCGATACCTATCCCACATCAAATCGGCCCCTTCACGCAGAACGCGGAGGAGTGTATACAGCCTATAGGCGCGCGGAGGAAGGATTCCACTCAAATAAGCACTACTGATAGAGTGTTTTGTAGTTTCAGAAAGGGAAATAAGTGAATTACGTTTTTTTTTATAGTATAAAGAAAATAGCAGCGCCGAAACAACGCGGACGGACAGGCAGATACGGCGCCGTGTATGTATTCTCGTCCTTGACGGTTTAAACTTTTGTTTCTTCTAACTGGTATTCGGAACTAGGTAGATTAAAGTTCGACTCTCGATGCCTTTTAGGTTCTATCATATAGAAACTCCTAATAATGCAATCAACTGTACCGTCCGCCAAACAAGGACATGTACCGACAGAGTGAAGTTGCTCTGCGATATCAAGTCGCGCGTCCAAATGTTTAGACTGTTATTGTGGTGCATCTCTTTTGTTGTCATTAGTGGCCATAATAAGCGGAAATGACCTGGGCAGTACTTCTATAGACTACCATTTTAAACCAGGCACCGGATGCTTACGGTCGTCCTTTTTTTCTAAGCGTTTCGTCTCAAAAGAGCCGAGAACATTTTTAATTAGAATATTATTTCAATGAAAAAAAAAAAAAAGGAAAGAGCGGGCACATGGCGACACTGGCGAGAGCATCCAGCACGTTTTAGAAAGTGTGGCGAATGATATGAACACTAAACTACCACTCCGGCACTCCAATAACTGGGGGTACCCACCGATTTCTTCAAATGGATAAAAATTATGGGTCGGCCTGGTGCTCGATTTTCTTGGGGCCATGGAATTTAGAATAGATCCTCCGCTTTCAAATCCACGCTGGCGTGATACGGAAGGGGTGTTGCACAATCATATTGCGCGTTGCAGACACGCTCGTCAGCAGGCTCCATCAGACATGGCGGAAGTAGAGTGCTGGCGAAGGCTGGGGGCCCAAAAGCGGTTTAGCTGTACCGCAGCATATACCCACAGGTCGGGGGGCCAAACACTCAAATTAATAAATTATATTACTACATATTAAAAAGTATGAATCAATTTAAGGAGAGTAGATATTTTGATAACTTTGCATGTGAATGAGGTAAGGCATTTTATTAAAACATTCTTAATTTTTTTAAAATCTTGCAAAACTCTTATTGCGCCCCCCTTGATGTTGCATCGGTCTTGGTGATACTTTGCAGCCCTTATTAGGTTCTTGCGAACTCTCGAGGTAGGCAATCACGGAAGTAACCAAGGCAACGAAGCTGAC
>JAJIZL010036964.1:0-13786 GCA_023969395.1 Amblyomma maculatum
ACACACACACACACACACACACACACACACACACACACACACACACTGAATTTGCTACGCCACACCGGGTTACTATAGTTGCACTCATTTCTGGCATCAATCGTACACCGTTCCGGAATGATCTGGCACCTCATGAAACCTTCCTCAGCATTTGAGCAGCTCTACTGTGAAACAGTATGATTACTGCTGCTTAAGCTTGTCCTCTGCGATAGAAAATTCAAGCAACAAGGTTGGGAAACTTTAAAGCAGCTCATGAAACACCAGCTTATTATTTTGTTTCAGTCGAAACCACCATGAAGGTAGCTATCATGAGACGTATGCAGCTCATGCTCTCAATATGGAGCCTATTATTATGATGGGTCAATAATTACTTGAAATATCGCTTTACGCAAAATACAGCAACTGTTTCAGTCATTGTCACGCAATTTGAATGTGATCGTGCATCACGTCGTTACCGAAACAGTTTATGTAAGCCACGTGAGCGCCGATGCAAACTGATCGATTACTGAAGCACGTGGTCGGTAACAACGCGGCAGCCCAAATGCGGCCTGATTGATTTGCATACTGGCCGCCGCCAGAGTTATTTGCATGACTACCCACGTGCTTGAAAACGTCGCACACATTAAGGACCAACATTCAAAGAAAAACCTACTATGCAAAAGCTTCCGAGCTATTCCGATTTTCCGAGCAGGCAGAGGCAGTAGATTCTAGATCTGGGGAAATTAATGAGTAAGGGACACTATATACTTCCGTGTATATTCTGTATGTTCTTACTCCTGCAATGAAAAGCAAAAACAAGGTTTGCGAGTAAAATTATATAGACAAGATCTATTCAGCGTTTATGTATAGAATTTTAACTCCGGGATGCTTGGAATGTTGCAGTAAGCATTTTCAGGGGCGTATACAATTTTCACGCTCACTTGAGCCGTGAAACAAGTCCAGACATTGTTCGATTTATTTAAGAACAAAGAAGGGCTAGAGAACTTTCTATCAGAAAATGGAAAACCAAGTTTTCACGGAGAACTGTAAAGGCATATTTACCAGTATAGCTGATAATGCAGATCAGGTCACTGAGGAAAAACTGATAAACGCTTGCACAAAAGACACTTGTGCATGTACTCCTCACTAAGTGGTCACTGGCCTCCTGCGCTGATAAGCTCTGCTGAAGGGCCATTTTACAAAAGAATATGGCGCATATTTTTCTGTTCAAGAACTTGTTTACAGGTGACATAAATAATTGCTGCAAGACGAGGATGCAAAAGACAGTGTGCTATGTCAACAGTATAAGAGTCAAAGCCTCTCCCCCGGGTACCTTCCAACAGAGTAGGCAGGCATGCTAAAAAGGGAGTTGCTGTCGTTTCCTTTGTATTACCAGCCAGCAGTATGTTAACATCTAAAAAAGACTGTCCGGGATCATGCAAAGACAGCATGCTTCTGAAGTTCACGTGTTAGGTCAGAAAGGCTTTCAGGAAGTCACCTCAGCAACAAACACAATCACAATGTGGGTTCATTTTTAATTTTACCAAAATCAAATAATTAAGTTATGTACTTAATGAAAGATTACCCGTTGACTGTGCATCTATCTATGTGCCGCCATGTCGGACAGTTGCCCTCAAAGGTATGGGAATGAAGACCCTTTACAACTACGCGATTTTGCTTATTTCCCGTAGGAGGTCTGGGTCAGAACAGACAGGGAAGAAAAGTTAAGCATCTCAGTTTGTAGCAGATTAAGTCTTTCGCAGATCAGAGCGAGATAGTTAGTTTGCTAGAGGCTGAACATCAGAGATTTGGAAGATAATTAACTGCAAAGAAAAAAAAAAAGGCTTTGCAACATTTTTAACTCTCATTTATTTCGCCCTTTTTGGCCTATTACGTCGTGGACCGAAAGTGAACCTAAGAAGTCCAGTGGCATTGTCAAAAAAGCCTGAGTAAGCCCTGTTCAAAACAGCTTCTCTTTCGCAAGCCTCGAATACTCCACGCAAACAAGAAAAACCTCAAATTTGCAAAAAGATCTGTGGCTCTGTTTACGTTAACATACATTTTAACACGACTTGCTCTGGTGAAGAACTGTCTGATTGCGCATGGTCATTAATTGCGCAAAACGCAAAACAGAATTGGGCCTTAATGTGAGTAAAATGGCCCGGTATGCACCCTTCAATTTCGATAGATTGAAACCCAAAGACCTATACTCTTCCACTTCGAGATGAAAATAAGAGGGAGTAATACTAGGTGCATTCTTTCACTTCGTCTGTTTTCGTCAGAGAATACTCCATGAGAGTACATTTTCACTGCTAAGAATAGGTCACACATCTCTGCCTTCGAGAGTGTAAACTATGTAGACGCTGTTGTCAATGCTTATACGGCAATAACCATTTATGAACGATTGCCTCAGTATTTTTCATTATATTCAAATAAACGCTTTTCGATCACAAAGTTATCACTGCTTGTTTTTCGATATTAAAACAAGCCTTAACAAGGAGCAATTTTTATGGTATTATAAGAAACTCCTGCCTGTCAATGGGGGGTTGACTGATGCCCCCAGTTTACTTATATCTGCGGTTTTACATGTTTACATTATGTGTACATCATCGGACCTTCGGGTGCTCTATTAAGTTCACCTTTGGGTATTGATGATAAAGCGTACATATAGCCTTGCTTCTTTAACTCATATTTGTTTCTTTGGTTAGTTGATTTGTAGGGTTTAAAGTACCGAAGCGATTCTAGGTCAGAAAGATGTAGGAAAAAGGTCCGGAAATTTCCACCCCCAAGCTCCTTTATTATGCACTGACATCGCGCAGCACATGGGCATCTTGCTTTTTGCCTTCATCGCAAAGGAGCCACCGCGGCCGGGTTTCGATACCGCATCCTTCGGTTCAACAGCCGAGGGCCTTAACCAATAAGCCATTGCAGCGGGGCCATATTTGTTTGTTTTCTTCGAAATGCTACGATGCGGAGAGGAAACTGTACCATATAAAATACCAATTACTGGTCGGAAAAGGCATTTGATAGCATCACGCCGGCTACAGGGGGTCACGACAGGGCTTAGGTCATCGCTGGACCAGCTGCGGTGCGCCTAATTGAGCGTACAAGGCGCGCTACGCCGTTCGAGCGGCCCCCGTTGAAGACACGCGAGCAAAACCCCCGGAGCACGTGCGCGTGATGGAGATGCGGCACGCCAACCTGAATCGAGGGAGGGCGTCTGCTTAAGCCCACGTGGGGCTTTAGCTTCGGGTCGAGGGTAGTGCTATCTCATGAACTAGTAGACATTCCCTCGATATAATTACTAGTCTATGATTGATAAATGAGAGGATTATTACTAACCTCTCTGCAACATTTGATGTCGCGTCTCAGCTCTGTTTGCTGCAGGTTTAATGACTGTTTAGATTCAAAACCTCCTATACTCAACGTAAAATGAACGTACTCTCACATAGTATGCCACTAAATTTTTTGCTAGTTGTAAATTAAAAATTGTACAGAAAATAAAATCCGACCAAGTGGATTCAAGTCGGTGCTTTGGCGTTCAAAATTTAGCACCTTGCTCCGCAGACGCGAGGAGAGTGAGCATTTCTTTATTGTGGTGTTATCCCGTTTCCTGGAGCTTCTAGTTTTTGTCGCAGGTGACACTGCTCAAAGGACCGTTCAAAAAATAAAGATAAAGGTTATTACGTAACAGATGTCATTCAATAAGTATACCGGGATAATAAAGCAGAAATTACTTTGGAAGAAATAAGAAGTAGGGAAACTGTCGAGGTATATATACAAAGGGTTAAGAAAAGGTTGTCCTTTATCACCACAACTGGTCCTGCTTTGTACCGTAAATGTGGAAAAAAGGCTGCAAGAAAGTCATCTACATTTTATTCTGTCGTATAGCCTCGGCTGTAAAGTCGCAGAGGAGCGCCTGCCTGGATTAATGTATGCTGAAGATATTGTGCTGTTAGCAGATATCCAGTACGACTTTCAAACTCTAGGTAATACTGTGGAGATGAAGCGGACACTCAAGGCTTTAGTTTTTGCGCGGTTAAGTCAGGTCTGATGCTCTTCGATGGTTCAAACGATCAGGCGCCTAAACTGCATGACCATGAACTACCTGGAGTGGCAGAGTACAAACATCTCAGGGTAGGAATAAACGAAGGACTGGCATACATAAAAAAGCACGAACAGTATGTTATCACAAAAGGTCGGAGAGATGCCGGGATAATGAAACATAAGGAATTGTGAGGATACAAAAGATATGAGGTGCTGAGGGGTATTTGGAAAGAAATTATGATGCCATGGCTAACTTTCGCGAATGCGGTTTTGGGCCTAACGGCAGAGGTACAGAGAGCTGTTGGACGGTTAGCACTAGGCGCCCAGGGTAAAACTACAAACGAGCCGGTACAGGGTGATATGTGCTGGTCATCGTTCGAAGCGCGGGAAGCCCAGAGTAAAATAATATACGAGGAATGCCTGCGGAAAATGGACAGTAACAGATTTGCACATAGAGAATATAAAACCTGTAACTTAGAAGCGCTGGCTCAACATGGAGAAAACAAAACTAGAAAACTAACGAGTAAGTATGCAGGGCGCAAAGACGAAGAAATAGTGTTAAGGAGCAGGTAAAGGACACAGAAGGCAAAAATTGGACAATTTTTATAGAAAAGAAGCAGAGTGTAGAAATATATCTAAATTAGAAGGGCCAGATCAGGAAGAAATCTTGCTTTGATAACTCAATAATTAGTGCCCTACTTTTCGAAACTAGATCTGGTTGCCTCAGAAATTAACCGATAATATTACACGTGCGCAGTGCGCGGTAAATCTGTAGAAACAATTGAACATCTTATATTCACAGGCGCTGGCATTCATCCAGGTCTCTATGCAGGCGCCGTCACTCGCCTTGAGGCCTGATGATTTAAAGATACCAGTGGTCTGGCAAAAGAATCAGCAGTGCAAGTCAGCAAAAAGAGATTAGAAGATAAGAGTTAAATAAAAGTTTAATAACAAAAAGGATGAAATAGGCGAGTCGTTTATAAAAGCATTTAACATATAGGGGAAATAGCCGAGCATGGTGGAAACGCCCCCCCCCCCCCCCCCCGTTTTAAAAGGGATTCCCTTGTAATCTATCCATACTTCTGTGTAGATAACAGAATCGTGCTGCGCCCTGAAGAGAGGACACATCATGCTCACGACAGGAGCACCGTTGCCATTTAACCACTGCGGCAGACAGAACACCACACCTCAGTCCTTTAACGCATGTTATCGACCTTATGGCTGCTTCTTACGGTGCCAAAAGTTACCACTGTTCTCATATGTAGTTGAAAAACATAATTCTGACGCTTCACCTAAGATATTGAGCCTCCCGAGGATTCTGAGTTGGCGAATCAGTGCAACAAAACTAAAAAACACGGCACTAAATTCCAAGTGTACCGTTGTCTCAGTCTGTTTCAGGTTCTTGAACTAAGACCTATTGTAACTTTCACACTAAATGAACTGTTAGTTGTGAGTCGAATGTCAGAAATATTCAGTGTTTTGGGTAAAAATTGAAATACACAAATAAATTTGGCACACATATATCGGCGTTTTTCGGTTTAAGTCCTGATGTTCAGCTATAGTTGGGATCTCATTTTTAAAGGATATTGAATACAAATGACCCATGAATTCCTCAGACTTCTATCTCGCACACTCAACTTCAGTGGACTGTATCTTCGTTCCAAGGTTAAAATCACGACATGCAACAAACGCTTTCTCAAAATACTCACTTGCGGATCACCTGCACCTTATGCCTGATAAATCTCAATCCTTATAGCTTCTGTCGGAGCTGTTTAAAAACATCCTGATAAAGAGCGCGTAATATTGCGCAATGTTGTGTTCATGCAAAGTTTTCTAATCATATTTTTCTATACAAAAGCAATTGCTAGTCAATCGCGTATGCCGGCTAGGCGAAAGTACCTGTGATAGTGGACGCTTCTTTGGACCAGCCTGCGCATAGGTAATGTGGACCTGGCCACTCAATTGCTAGATTTTGTACACAAAAACTCGATATCAGGGGAAGCAACATAAAGGTTTATAATGTGACCGGGACAGCTGCGGCTTAGCGCTCATTTACTCACCTCGGTTTCGCTCTAAGCGTGAAGTGATCAGGTGCTCTTCGCTCGCAAGCGAAGTGGAATCCATCGACCACGCAATCCTCGCGTGCAATGCGTGGTTTGGAAAAAAAAAACGAAAGTTGCGCCCAACGTCTGTTGCTCTGTGCCGCTGATGTCCTGAGCACAGATGGTGCCTCGTGAGGAGCGACAACCCCGTAGTTGTCACGCAAATGTATTGCTTGCAGCGGAGAACGTCACGTGATCACCGCAGCATCAGGTATGGCACTGGGTGACACTAGCGCAGAGAAAGTTACCCAAAGCTCGAAAAGTGACCATAACTGCATCCAAGCGTCATATTGTTACGAGACCGCAAATGTTACTGCCCTTTCATTTTTGTTTTCTTTTTAATTTTCTTATTGTCACCTTTTTCCATCTCTTTTCTTCTTATCATGTATCACTGTTTGCATGCTCTTTTCTCCTTTTTAATTCTTCCACCTTTCTTCCTTCCTTCGTTTTAATCATGATTTCTTTTTCGCTTGATTTCCGCCCTTTTGTTGTCGTTCCTCCCTAAAATAATTTCAGTTAGTCATATTTTGTAGCCAGAATACAACATTGAGCTGCAAGTATGACTCGACTGAGCTCCATTTTGATTTTACATTTGCTTAGAACAAAGAAAATATCACAATTGTTACAGAAGTGCTACAATTGTCCATGTTTACAAAAATGTGTCTTGCCTTTTCCAACTGACTGATATCTTTCGGGCTGTTGAGTGCGGAATCCCATTGGCGATGTGTGCATTTATTGCAAGCTTCAGCTTCCACGCCAACAGTTCATTTGTTAACAGCTGCCTTATTTCTCACGTGCTGTACTTTTCTGCAGCGCGCTGTAACTGGCACGTACGTCATGCCTTAAGCGCAGAGTCGCTTAACGTCGCTTAATGTCGACGTGGAGCGCATCGCATTGAAATGAGCCAAGCGGCCTGCCTTCATACAAACACACGCACGAAAAAAAGAAAGATAATTCAGTCGGCTGTCTCAATCACAGATGTCACCTATGTTTCGCACTACAGGGCAGTTTTGCGCTCTTATTTTGCTCCGCCACCCGCTACATGAAGTATTCTACTTCACCTCCAGACTGGACGACACAACGAATGAATATAGAGCCAAGCGTCCCATCCGAACAAAAACGAGATTAAAGCCTACTGGGCGGTACGAACCCTAGTCGTCCCCACGTATGTATTTTTTAAATGATCGCAGCACTGCTCCGTCGCCAGCATCGTATAGTTAGCCAGGCCACAATGCCCCCTACCCCCTCCCCCCCACATACACACACTTGGCTTACAACCCAATGCCTGAGGGCGTGTCAGAAGGCGGGCATGGACGTCGGTCGTGTTCTGTTTGGTCGCAACCGTCATGCCCAATAATTATGACCCTGCCGCCACCCTCAGACACTTCGCTCTTCAATGGAATGAACCGCACATGGGACTTCTTAATTTTCTTGCAGCTCGGGGCTCGAACTTTCACACGCAATTCGACAGGGAATGTGCCAACGTAACCATGAGGACAATATCCTAGATATCTTTGTCAGCGCTGTATGGCGGTGGAAGCGAACCATTCACACAGATCTAGTTTTGGGTTATTGAAAAATATATATACATAAATAAAAAAACTGAAACCAGACATAGCATCTAAGAGAGCCGGCGCCATTAGCTACGGTGGGGTTCTTGTTCGGGCTTGGAAAATCAGAGGCCCAGCGTTTCAGGAGGCTGGTGGGAACGTGCTTGTCAGAACACAGCTCGTTTATGCGTGACACAGAACAGAAAAGCGGTGACAACTGGGCCCGCTTGCACAAAACAATCTTAAGACTGTCTTAGCTAAGTCCAGACTTAACTGAGGTCTAAAGAATAGGCCACTAGCATGGACGCTTAAGACTGGAGTCAAGATTGGGCTTGAGTCCTGACTTGAATAAGTCGCTTGTATGATTACGACTCTAGTGCTGTCTTGGTTAAGACACAAGGACGCCAGGTGTCTAAGTAGAGAAATTAGGGAAATACAGGGATGCCCTGGCACTGTCCCTGCTGTAAGATGTACACATTCCGTCAATTGTGCGTTGTGCAAAATCCGTGCCATTGCTTTTTGCGGCTTAAGATTGTGTTACGAGGAAAAATGCCCCAAGTGGTTGCTGAGGCCGTTCTGGGAAGCCACTCTGGTGAACATGAACCCGAAGCGTTCGACGTTCGGAACACGAGCCGTCTTAAATGAGCTTGGTCTTTCTAAAGACACCATTTAAGTCTGGACTTAGCTCGGACTTTATCGTGCAAGCCGGCCCTGGTGTCGGGAACGAGTGTTCAGCTGAGAAATTAACAACATGCACACGCGTTCACCGCCAGTACTGCGGCGTGGATGGTAGCGATTGCTGAATCCGACAACCCCGCAGCAGAACCGAGGGTGACAAAAAGATTGCATTTCTCTTTATTCGCCCTACATTCAGACCCGTTCTTTTTGTTATCCGGCTTCTTGGTTCCTGTCCTGCTCACTGCATATGTCTCTCCGTTTCTTCCCTTGCGCATTAATTTATTATTTCTTTCTTTATTTTTATTGTTTTCTCTCCTACCTTCTTTAGTTCTTAGCAGTCGAAGTTCTCTCTCTACCGAGTGTAAAAGAATGTGCTAGGGTGGCTTGCACAAGTTGAAATTGCCGGTGCCGTGGGTGGTACATATAATAGTGTTTCGTGCCACGCTTCGCTCGCAGTAAACATGAACCCATGCCTCTTTCTTGTTTCTTATGACCATAGCCGGTGCCGTAGCTGCCTTTCAACAATTACATATTTTCTTTACTTTGAAATAAGACACTGCCCGCATTTATTAAGATGGCGACAAAACGTTCTAGAATGCGGGTTATTTTTGAATAAGCAATAAAACTGCAAATTGAATGGAATGTGCGTAATCGCTATTTACCTCACTTTTGTGTGGGTCCAAGGAGCTTCCTTAAGGTGTTAAGTTCAAATAGGACGCACTCTGATTCTGGCTCCATTTTCTTCTCACGGCCCCATCCTCCCATAGCACGCCTTTGGCAAATTAAGGGTTACCGTAGAATTATGTGAGGCACGCTTGTCACGTTTGCTGTTATTTTATGTCTTTTCTGATTTTGTTTTATTACGCGCACCCTGTCTCCCACTCGTGCCGACTTCGCCTTATCAGTGTCCTCCGACAGTGAGGCTCCTCTGTCTCGGTTCCCATGGGTCCCTTAGCAGCTAGGGGCTCTGAATTCCGCGGCGGCGTTGCGCACGTGCCTTTGTCACGAGCCCATTCCAGTGCCCCCGTGGTGTCAGCTTTATGTGTGCTCAACGTTGTGCAGGATGTGTCTGACGTGCCACCATAGAGAATATCAACTATCGCGTTTTTTGTTCACATTTTTTTTTCTCTAACCGCGTTAATCTTTCGCGCTTACTTCCCTTGTCTATAGTGTCAGTGCACGTTAAAGAACCCCAGGTGGTCGAAATTTCCGGAGTCCTTCACTACGGCGTCTCTCATAGCCTGAGTCGCTTTGGGACGTTAAACCCCACAAACAAAACCAAAATATACTTCCCTTGTCTTTGTTGTAAACGCATAAAGCTCCATTCTGCTCCCTGGTGCCGATGGAAAGCAAGTGCACAGGGAAGCCATGACAAGGCACATAACGCGTCACATGCACTATTCCTGTGCCGCGCCTTTCTTACTAGGCGCTTGCACGGTAGCTTTACGCTACCCATGTAGGAATGCGCTACCGCTGCTTCCAGAGGCTCCTGACGTCACTACTGCTTATTCTTCCTTGGAGGTGCCGCCTCAAGAACGATGGCTTTTTATCTGCATATTTCGTGTTTTGCCACCCTGACCGGGTGGTGCAGTGGTAAGACGCCCGACTACTGTGCCGGAGTTCCCGGGATCGAATCCCGGCCTCGGCGGCTGCGTTTCGATGGAGGCGAAACGAAGTGGCGTCCGTGTGCTGTGCGATGTCAGCGCACGTTAAAGATCCCCAGGTGGTCGAAATTACTCCGTAGCCCTCCACTACGGCCCCCCTTTCTCTCTATCCACTTTCACTCCCACCTTCATCCCTTCCCTTACGGCGCGGTTCAGGTGTCCACAGAGCAAGTGTGACAGATACTGCGCCTTTCCATTCCTATGAACCAACCAACCAACCCTGACCCCTAAAGAAGATACGGTGGCGACAGCGTCCGCTTGGTGGCTTCCATGGGGCCTAATTCGGATTGGGGCCGTATGCGTTACAATCTTTTTGATTTCATTCAGTCCTTACTGTGCGCATCTTCTGAGCCCCCTTGTGGAGATCACGCCCGCCCTTTTGATAAAGTGCTTGTTTGTTTTTGGACAATTGGGTATGCCGTCCTCTTTTTGGGCGTGTTTTTGTTTTCGATGGGAAACCTGTCGGTGACTTTCCGTTATGTGCCAACGAAGGAAATATTCGGCACTTGATTCCGTGCGCTTCTTGAGGCAGCAACGCAGCGAATGCGCTATTACAGTTATGTCTCATGGCTACTGCTTGTTACCCTACCGCTTATTCGGAGATGGGGAACATGACAACCGCATGAGACCTGCGCGCACCCTTTCCGGCGCGCAGTGGTTAGGGCGCTGGATTGCTGCGCCCAAGGATAAGGAATCGAATCCGTGCCGCGGCGGCCGTTTTTCGATGCAGGCGAAAAAGCAAGGCGCCCGTGCGCTATGATACAGCCCGGTACATGGTACAGCCCGGCATGTGATCGTATTTCTGCAAAGCCTGACACGCCGTAGGGAAAACTTCGCTATGTCCACAAAAGAAGAAGAATAATAACGCTTCGTATGGGCCCCGCCACCCCGGGTTGTTATAAGCTGTCAGAAAAAAATAACTTACATTGTAAAAATGAGGTGTCACAGGAAGTTCTGGTTTGGTTTGCTTCATGGTGCTCAACGTCCCAAAACGACTCATGCTACGACAGGAAGTTTTAAGAGATCTTCCGAGGTGAAATAATAGATATTCATCTCGAAAGCTCACATGACGGATGTTCTGAGAGGGCTTCCAAGATGCATACCTATTATTTGGTGATATAGATTATTTTATTAAAAACAATGTTTGGAAGGTTTGGATCCATATGAGAAAGGTTATTTCCTTTTTATGGAAAACATGGAATGAGCAGGTTAATGCAATATGCATTTTATACTTTACGAGTGTTGTCATGTTGGGATGGTAAAATAGAGGGACTCTGGTTAAAAATGTGATAAAGGAGTGCTGATGAATTCTCTCAGATGGTAAAGGATGAGAGACCTGCACGCCGACAGCATAGTTTATCAAGCTGAGCTCGGCGTTACTAATCCGAGTGATAAAAGTGCCGAACAACCGTAATAAATCAAGGGAGCTTAACAGATTGTAGAGATCCGATATTCCTCTAAGTAAGTACCTTTATATGAGTCCCATATGGTGAGGTGTCTCTAATGTCAGAGTTGTTAACTATGTCGTACGGGAAGCTGCATTATTCGGAGGGAGATTCTTTGTTTCCTGCAATGTGTTGTATAACTGCAAGATTTCTTTATCATAACATGATATGGTACTAGCCTATATTTGTTTTTGGTTCTTTTTGAAAAGGAGACAAAAGTTGGACCGATGGAAAGACATAAAAAGTTAGGAATTTCTATGCGCACACTAGAAATATAAACTAGCGATGATATGGACATTTATTTGTGAGCCAAAAGCGATGAGACAACAGAACGATAACGCACATGATCCTAGTAGAGGGCTACGGAACAAACGGACTGCTCTAAGAAGGCACAAAGAGGACCTGTCTTTTAATTATGGTGGATATATTATGCATTTTTGTGTTCGTAACAGATTCTGCTGTGCTTGGTAAATTTTCGAGACGCAAAAATCTCCGGAAATCAGCTGGGGTTGTTTATATCCCCTATGAGCTTTCCGTATGGTTCAGCGAGTCCTCTGTACGGCCTGGGTGTGGAAGTCCGGAAGTTGATCGTTTGGTGGCGCCGTTGTGAGGGCCGCATGAGTGCTCTACTAATCCCGACCTGCATCTGCAGCACACCGTGACACACGTGTGTTTACAGAGAAAGTAACGCGCCTGTCGCGTGCGTATTGAAATTAAGTGGGCTGCATGGTTGCGGGCCCTTTTGCCACATGCGCATGGTCGCTTTGCGTTTTCAAAATGGAGGGCCCGGCTGGCGCTGACGGCTCGCTGTACTTAGCCGACTAGTTCAAAGTTGTGTGGGCTTAGTAAATCGTTCGCAGTCTGAGTGTTCAATGGTTATAGAGTGTATTAATTTATTCCACTCGAAGCGGAAGGAAACAAACAAGGCAATTAACAAATTTGACAGTCCTTGCACGGCATTCAGATTGGTCCGAACTATGAAGATAAAAATTACAAGGGTTCAACGCTTCTGAACCAAATATTGAGCTAAAGCATTAGCTGCGGGTGACCGAGCGTTCTTCTACTGTTTTTCTGCTTCCTCAGCCCACAAATAAAGCCCCGCTTTAATCGACCCGTATGAACTTGCCTTAGTTGCCTATAGGGGCAACGTGAATGCCAGGGTACTAGCAGGTTGATTCTGACATAACCGTCCCACGTGAAACGAGAGACCCAAGTTGGCAGCTCCTGCCAGCCCGTGTGTCACGTGGGGTGTGACGTCACAGCGTCACGTGGGTAACACGTAACTGCGGCCGGGTCAAGCGAAGGCTTGAAACTGCGAGTAGTATTACTTTCGCTATAATAAACAAATTTGAAGACACTTAAGCTCCGCCTTTGTAGGTGTGACTCAAAAGCTCTAATGGCTCCCGTTTGCGCACCCTTTGCGGATCCTCTTTCGAGTACAAGCAATCACTTCGATGACTTCGCTACTCTTCTCATCGTTCATTCCTGAATTTGTGCCTATATTACCTCACGCATAGTCATCAGTACGAGTATATAATCGTAAGAAACACACTGATTAAAAGGTCGCCAAACTTAGACATAAAGCACCCCTTGAACTATGTCCTACAAACGTGCCTGCGCAGCCTCGGGATAGTGTTTTACACTAGGGATTCAACGGTCCCGTGTTCGTTTCCCGTCTCATCTCCGTACACAGCTCCTGCCAGCTCAGAATGTGATGAAGCCTTGTGATGTCACACAGCCCGCCAATCAAATCAATGCCCAACCAAGTCACCTGTTAACTACAACCCGGTGGTGCTGAAACCAGACCGCCTGATCGCAGTTTCGTTTACCCTGTCCTGGTCTGCCCGACTAACTATTTTTATTACTTTAGCGAGCGCAAAGAACAAAAACTTCCTTTGAAAAGCACCTATAACCCAACGACAGGGACAAAGGGAAACTTATTGTCAGTTGAATTCGTGCGAATTGACAAAAACGAAAAATGGAATAATACAGTGTTGAGCCTCTACATTATTTTGCTGCCGTTATTTATTACAGCCAGAGCTGCGGCTTCTACTCGTACTCTTTTGCTAGCGATTGCCAGGCACAACGTCAAAACTTTTCATGGTAGCAGTGAACCTGTGCAGCCAGGCAGTTCAATCCACGTCGAATAACTGTATATTGTAGGCCATGCGGCCACTTAGAGAATTGATCGCTGTTCTTTTGGAATCACACGAATCAACTGGCTGCGTAGTGCCATTGTGTAGATATCACTCTAGCGAAATTCCTGCACGTGAGAAAATATTGCCGCTGCAGCCAGAAGAAATGGTTTTGTGTAAGACGCA